>BMAO01029090.1:0-37877 GCA_019973975.1 Trichonephila clavata
TTCTCCCTTGGCGGAATATGCAAATATTTAACTGTTTCATTTTTATGTCGTTTCGTACCTTTTCATTTGATCACCCCTTGTATAAGGGAATGAAAAATTAGGGAAGAAGATTAATTCAATTTTAAAAGAAAATTTAATCAAGTAGAAACCAGATTTTAGTGACCCTTTAAAATATTTAATAAATCTAATGAGGTTAACTTGAAGCTACAAAGCAACAGTCTAAATTTAATTAAAAATAAGTCCATCATTTCTGCCTTTGTTGTCAGAATTAAGCTATTGAAGCATAATCTTAAACTTTCCGAATTTCCCCAGCTACTCAATTTTTCATACTATTTTCCAGGAAGAGGAATGACCAAAGTAACGGATTCGTGGCTGGCGTGTCATAAATTCGAGCCCAGTGCCGCTGAAGACCTGCTGTGTAGGGGAGCGATGCACATTCAATCTGTCGAGAGTTCTAACGTCCTCCCGTTGGTGTGGAGTGGTAGTTAGGAAAGAAAATTTCCAGCTCAGGTGTTGTCCTCTTCACTTGACCATGTTTGAAAATTACGAGGTCCGTCACCAAAAGTCCTCGTGTAGCTCAACAACGCGACGTTAATATTCTCTCAATCTGTCCAGGAAGGGGACATTTCAATATTTAAATGCCCTTTCTTCAGATTTTTAAATTAGATTTGAATATTTTTGAGTATGGTATTATTATAGAGGACAATTTATTTATTTGGTGACATTAAAAAAATAATTGTCATATTACCAGAGGAACTTATCTGCATATATGTACTAAAGTAGATCTTAAAAGTGCAAAAAGGATATTGACAATTTTGGCTTTGAGAATGCATACCTGTTATTTATCTCAATCTATGTAATATCGTGAGAAACTTTTTAATTATTTTTCCTTGTGAGGAGTTTCAGGAGCGGAAAGGATGCTAATCTCAAAACAAAAAAAAAAAGGAGAAAAATAGATTGGATACCATTAATTGACGAGATTTAGGATTAAACCTGTTATGGAACGTTTTGTTCCATAACGTTAAAGTATAAAAATTTGCGCAAAAAATTCGAAGAACAATTTTTTTATTCCATTAGTCTTAGCTGCACTCCACATCAAAACATTGCAACTAGTCTGATGCCAAAATACGGACTGTTGCCAATCTGCTAAGCTGCAAAAGGTTACAAGAATTTACTACCAGATTTACAAATACAAATATAAATACAGTAAAATACAAATTACTAATATTACAAATACATTAATATAAAATTATAAAATTCATTATTTTACAAATTATAATGTTCTATAATTTTATTAAATTTCTGTTTGCTTATTAACTCACTTGGCTTGGGCGGCCATTAGTTGGCAAGGAATTGAATAATATTTGTCTCAACAAACCTATATTAAGGCCAAATGTTGATAATTTTATTTAAATTAAGACATCAGATTCATTCCTCCAATTAAAAACACTTTTTTGTTTTGCTTAGTTATATTTTTGTAACAGTTCCAACATTTTAATTTTAATTTAATAAATGTTTAAAATCAACAAGTGGTTCTTAAATTTTTCACACAGCACTAAGTTAGAAATTCGAATCTTTTAAAATAAGGAACACTATTCCAGCAGTCAAAACACACATTTGTTGTTGAGGAATTTGCCAAGATTCAATGTTACGTTATCAGGGACCTACCCAAAACCAAAAAACCGGACAAAAAAGCTTGGAAACCTCTACATAACATGAAAAAGAAACCTGTTTTGTAGAATTCAAAAGCTGTAATCATTCTTTTATGATAAACTCTTTGTACATAAAATATTGATACAAAAAAGCCGTGAGTATGATGTCCCTATTTTATTTTAGGAACCACGCAGTCATCAGAAATAAAATTTAAAAATTGTATGATTAACCCTAAATTGCTACCCTTTGAAAACTTACGGGAATATTACCCATTCGTCTCCCAGACGATATGGGTTTTAAAATGCTTAAAACATAATTTAAAAGTTAATAACATTAAAACTATACTACCGCAGATGATTTCGTGACATCCAATCTTCACGTAAGCAAAGAAAGTAAAATTTATTTATTTTCGAAGCAGAATGTTTACACATATCTACATGGTGCTCTCCGCACATTGCTCTAGAATATAATAAACGAAATTTGCGTGTCATTCTTCACAACTTATATAGGCAAAAAGCACAACTTTTTCTCTTTTTAGTTTCCAGTTGTTCAGGTGGTTAAATTTTCTGCTCCAATTTCAAAAATTTCACAGATAACTGTCCTTGTTGATCGGAGCAAAGTTGATACATTTAGTCGTTTTTTTTTCAACCATAGCGCAAGGAGATCTTCACTTAGCTTTATTGCAAACTTTCCTCCTCATAATGCTTTAAGATTTCCAAGCCATATTACGTACATATATAACATGCGCATTTACTAAACTGATATTTATCATGTTATCTGTGTAAATTCATGATTTTGAACTTCAAAAAAACCTTCATTTCCCGATTTATCATCAGAAATAAAATTTTCATCGTCACTTAACTCTTTGAATAATTATCGGATACCCTCAGGCTTACCACAAAAGTTTTCTCCGCAAAAAAAAATTTGACATCAGTCCGATAAAGCAGAAAAAAACTAAGATTCTCAGTTCCATACGTTACTGCTACCCACTAGTCTCTGAGACTAACATTGTTTTAAAAAATACTACACACAAAAATATTTTGAGAAAAAGGAATATCCTTGTCAGTAGTAGCCAAGGTCATATGAAGGTTCTAATTCGCATGTTACATGTCCTGTTTTGGGGGAGAGAGTACAAGGTTATTTGTTATAAGTGTAGTCTACTAGACGTATCTATAGCATTCTAGGACTAAAAGTATTTCCTATAGCTCAATTTAAATTACAATCAAAGTTACAGACATCAGAACGCCCAGATTCCTTGTTGAGAGTATATAGCAAATGCCCAGAGAGTCTACACCTGTGCCATCCTTAGTTTACGGGGGGAGGGGGGAATGAAAAACAATATATGACGTCACGGCCATATTGCAACCATCAATAGAAGAACTTTCAAATATTTTTGAAGGCAGATGTTGAAAGTTTCCGCTGAGCATATCAAAATAGGCATGAGCGTGGAGTGGAATGGATGACTGCACGCTTCCACGTGGAATCCGCAGAAGTACGTCTCCATGCACCAATTACTTGAGATAGTCCAATAGGAAAAAGTTCAATGGTGGATGATCGGGTGATCATAGCGGCCATAGAACTTTATCCCCTTGTTCAATCCAGTGACCAGGAAATGTCATACAAGGATCAATACGCACATGAAGGCATCGGAGCTCCATCATCATTCCCGTTGTCGCTGTTGTTGTTGGTCCAAGCTAGACCAAGCCCATGGTCTCATTCACTCTCAAAAAGTCCATTAGAGGTTCATCATACAGATCTTTATTTGTGAGCCCCAGACAGTCGAAAATGTGTTCTGGAGATGCCTGGCAGGCAAAACACCTAACAAAAGTCGGGAAAACTTTGTTTCCATCCTTAAAAGTCAGAGTTTGGAGGGGTGGTCCGGATACGAAATATAATAGTTTGTTCCTGCCTGCTGCATTGAAAGGAAAGAAGATCAACAGGGGGTTTAGTCTCATACCAGTGATGAGCAAGATGATTAGTTGATTGCTTGCTGTTGATGTAGGTGGAGTGTAGTTCATAATTGGTGAGAGGGGCTGAGTTCCTAGTGGGTTGAGCTGTCTTCATCATTTACCGCATCTTTTTTTCATTAACTATATATAGATCGTACAGGTGTATTTCTTTTTGCATTTTTCATTTAATTTCTACAAAAAATCTGGCTATGTAAAGTTAGGGTCCAATTTTTGATGAACATCTACAATTATACAACATCATGAAATACCCAACGAAGCAGGTGGGTAACAGGTTGAGAGAGATAGTCTACGTTTAAATATATCTTATAATTATATACAACTTAAGTGATTGGTCCAAATCGTACAAATGATTAGTATTTCAGACTATAATATGAATAGTGTAGATTGATAGGCAATCAAGTATTGAAATAAAAATAAGGGCATTGCTATCAATAACGGTTTTCCCTTTCTTATTTGCTATCTAAAGAACGTTACAACTAATTATTTCCTCACAAAAAATGCAAAGACGTGACTATTTTGTTTGCACTAATAATATATCATCCACAAAACAAAGAAACATACCGTCTACGACACAGGCGAAAATTCGGTGCAAAAGACGAAAAGTAATAATTAGTTCGATACGTTCTTTTTTTTTGTTGCTGAGGGAGGCATACGGGACGAGGAAATCGATCGCCGGGGGTCGATTATGGGGTGGAGGGATAATGACTCTCTCCCTATCCTAGAGGAGAAAAACGGAAAGCAATAAATGCTTAAATATCGATTGTATTTCTTTTTTCCCCTCGATCCTATTATTTTAGGAAATTAAGTATGGGGGGACAAGATCGAAACATGGAATCATTGGATCAGATTGGAATATATTTATCCTATGAAAATTTTAAAATAAAATAGTGTTTCGATATTTGTGCTGAAGACTTTAAAATGCTTAATTGAGTTAAGTATTTAATAAAGTTTATCTCTTAAATACTTTCGGCATATTTTCGGGTTTTTTTTAATGGAAATTAGAATAACGTAAAAGGGAAATAATATACGAGTAAATTATTCGAAATTGACTGGGCATTTTTTTTTAGTAAGAGAATTGCGAGAAAAATGTGAACTACTGTTGGGAAAAGACTTTAAAATGTTTTAATTAAAAAGGTTTTATTAACATATCACTTGTGGGATATTTAAGTCCATGCATAAGTTTTGATTAAGGGGACATGGTACGGTTTAAGCAAATTTTTTAATTTAAGGATTATCAAAATTTGTTTGGTTGCCTCCTGCGTATGTTATACTATGTAAAACAGATTTTGTGCTCAAAATTTCATAAAATGCTAACCATTTAATTTGTAAGAAAAAAACTTAAAATCTGTAGAGTGATTTTAAAATGCTACTCCTCCTACAAAAGTTTATATACACGCATGAAATTTGATTTAGAAGTACGTCAAAATATGCATAACAAAAGCATGGGTTTGGTGATAACATGATTGATATTTGCACAATGCTTCTTTTTATGAATGCTTATTTAAAGTTCATTAAAAAATGTACAAATTCTAAAATCAATTATTTTTAAAAAAATAAGTATTGCTCTGATTCAAAAATGCATACCAAATTTTGTTACATGTACTATTAGTAATAAGTAAAAAAGAATTCAAAGCATTAGGCAAAATAGAAAAAAAAGTCTTAGCATTTTAAATGAAGACAAACTAGTTATTTGACCTCTCCGAGATAAGCAAGTTTAAAGTTTTGATTTGCCAAGGGATGTGAATAAAAACGAAAGCAAAAGCTATCACAATTCTGTGATTTTTAAGTTTAGAGCTTCCATGTTTTGTCAAGTTATAGAAAAGTATATACAGAATAATTTAAGTTAAAAAGATTAAATTTGATTTTTTTGACGATTTTTTTCAATTGAATCGTACTGTATCCCTTTTAACGATTCTTTCCTAAAAAGAGTCTAATAAAACTCTTGGGTAAAATCAATCTTTTTAACTGCGATTTCAGTTAAAAAACTCTCTCCATAAAGAAGACGGGATTTATACAAAATAGAACTTCTATTTAAGTTTTCGTAGTAGAGTAGAGTGAAGATGGTTGAAAGTGGATACAGAAGCGTGAATAAGATCATGACCGGATGTTGTATAGTTAAAGTTAAAAGATATCAGAAGATAGGAGCGCTTCCATATTGAAGATAAGCGTGTCTATTTCGATGATATTTATATTATAATCAAAAGAGATTGTTCCTCGGGTTAAATATTTTAAGTGCATTCTTCACTTTTAAGATGTCTAATGTTATTGATATAAATGATAAAATTGTGTTTGAATTACTATGGCTTATCTTTAATCAAGCCCTGTAACACCAGAGTCCAACGGGATGTCACAATTCCCAATTACTTATATCGCATTGGATTCAGCTTAAAGATGTAAATCTTAAATTTTTTAAAACAAATATTAGTTACTATTATATTTATGTAAAAATGCTACAAGAATGCTAGTATTTATAGAGCTACTATTTGTTATTGTTGTCATGTATGACAAAGTGCAAAGGTGTATATAACAAATAAAGATAAAGAAATGAGTCAAATATTGCCAAAGGCGTGAATCACTGCCGTGGCAACATCCATGGCACGATCCGAGTATAGGATGTCCATGCTGTAGTCATTGTCTATTTTAAAAAGGGCACCAACAATGGAAGGGCAGTTAAAATATGTTTGGGATTCAGTTGCTTGCCTGGGCAGTGTCTGCATTCTACATATGATCTGGATCACTCAGGCAGAATCTTCATGCCCTTAAAATGTTTTGTCCTTAGTCTGGTTATTGTTGTTGTAATTTCTCAGCTATAATTTAATTCTGGCAGCGATAATTTTTTCGTAGGTTTGAGCAGAGCTTTTGTTTTGCGACTGCGTTGGCATCAAAGACCGTAGTCGAAGAAGTTACAGGTTCAGGGGTTCTGGCTTCATTGGAGCTACTATTTTAGAAAATATTATGCACAACTTAAAACTTAATATTTCTTACGAAAATGTTCCTTTCTTCAATATGCTTATAGTTTTTAAAATTATGATTATATTTTAAGCATCTTATACATTTTTGAAACATCATTCCTTTTCAAATTATGTGTAAAAATATCGAATTATTTAATTTTAACCTCAAAGAATTATACCTAATTGAGAATTGTTTATATTTTAGGTCCTCTAGACAAAATTAACACCCGTGAGATCGCTTTCAGTATTGATCAATCAGCAAAATTTCTTTTAATAGTTTTTGCTTCGGTAATATAGTATTTATAAATCTCATAATTTGAGGGTTATTTTTCTATGTTAAAGAAAGGTGGTTTATGTATGCAGATACCTTAATCTCGAGGAAAAAAAATTATGTAAATAATGTGTTTGATTATTTTTTTTTAAAATTCTTGGCGTGCGAGAGTGATTTTTTTTAAAGTTTCGAATGTTTTTTCTTTCTGAAAAAAGTTCTTTCCAAAAGTCATTTAATGCCTTAAAATAAGTGTCGAAATCTATGTTTCCAATAATAGCTCTTGTTTTTCCTAATGGGGCGGAAATTTTACAACATAGCCTTTGCAGACACGGCAAGTCCCAAATGTTAGAGCCATTTCACGGTGGCGCCATCAAGAGGTGGACTCGTTACCGAATTTGGACGCTTGAATTAGTTATTCGGTAAAAGAGAAAGTTCTGTCGCTTTTAAACACATGAATTTTAATGGGTTGTGGACCCTTAGCAAGAATTTTGATCCAACTAAAACCGGTTTAAAAAGTAGATTAGTATGCTATTGATGATTTATATACATTTTTTGCATTTTAGTTAGTTTTTTGAAACTTGTAAAATTGTATGTGTAACATTTAAGATATTGTACGTTGTAATTTGTAAACACTTAACACTTAAGATATTGTAATTGTAATTGTGAATACTTAACACTGTCACACTTAACACTTAAGATATTCTAACACTTAAGTTATTGTAACACTTAACACTTAAGATATTGAACGTTGTAACTTGTAAACGCTTAACACTTAAGATACCGAATGTTGTAACTTGTAAACACTTAAACTTAAGGTACTGTAACACTTAACACTTAAGATATTGTACGTTGCAACTTATATAATATCTTAAGTGTTAAGTGTTTACATGTAACTTGTAAACAACACTTAAGATATTGTATGTTGTAACTTGTAAACATTTAACACTTAAGATATTGTATGTTGTAACTTGTAAACATTTAACACTTAAGATATTGTATGTTGTAATTTGTAAACACTTATGATATTGTATGTTGTAACTTGTAAACACTTAACACTTAAGATATTGTATGTTGTAACTTGTAAACATTTAACACTTAAGAAATTGCATGTTGTAACTTGTAAACACTTAAAATTTAAGATATTGTATGTTGTTTGAGTACCAAAAAAGGAATAACACGTTGGAGGCAAAAGGAAACTTATGTGACATGTTTGAAGAGGACGCAGTAACAGCTCGAACATGCCAAAGATTGCTTGTAAAATTTAGCTTAGGCGATTTTTTTTTTGAAAGTTGAACCCAAATCAGGATGGGGCCATTATATGTGAGTGACAAAGTCTACGCAAAATGTGGCGAGGACAAATCTCACTTTAACTTACACAGAAACGGGCTTCAAGTTTGGAATTTATCACACGACTGCTTTGAATTATATTAAAGGGACTGTAGAAATTCTCTGTTTAAGTGCCACACGAATTAAGCGAAAACAATATAATGGACCGAATGTCGATGAATCCCCAAATCTTTTTCCTCACAAAAATGAACCCTTTTTGGACCACTTGGTGACTGTAGATGAAAAGCGGGTTGTATATAAACACGTGGTTAGAAGAAAACACATGCTTACAAAGGGGAGACACTATCAGTCACATCCAAAGCTGACATGCATCAGAAGAAGGTTTTGTTGAGTTGTTGGTGAGACAGCAAGAGTATAGTGCACTACAAGTTTCTGAAAGAAAATGAAACGATCACTCATGTTCTTAATTTAATGTTTTGAATAAGGAATTCAATATAAACGTCCATTTTTGGCCAACAAAAAGGGTACGATTCTTCATCATGACCACGCTAGACTACACGTAGCAACGAACGCTGCATAAAAAAAATGCAGAATTGGGTTAGGAAACTTTATCTTAGCCCCCTCTGACTATTATCTGTTCAAGTCACTGCAAAACTTTCTTGATGGGAATAAATGCATAAATTATGAAAGTGCCCAAATGACGGTGGATTAATACTTTGTCTATAAAACAGAGGACTTCTATTACAGAGGGTTAGATAAGCTGCTAGAACACTGGCAGATAGTTGTGACTAACAAAGAACATTATATTTTAAACTATATTTCAAACAAAAAGGGGGGAAATTGTTTTCTTTCTTCTTAGAAAAAAAAGTGACAGAAATTTCCTTTCCATCTAATAGATTGTTTTTTAAATTTGCAACTTATGGGTGAATATCTAATATAATTGTTCCATGAAAGCTTTCTTTAATATTTTTATTATAGATCCTCCAAAACTTCAAGCTTATTTCCTATTATGTTAAATAACTCGAGGATTATTGACACCGCACCTCGTAATTTTGAACGTATTTACATAATGTACATTTTAGGATCATAATTAAGATTTCAATTTTATTTTTATTTTAAAGTCACATTTTGGAGCTACATTAGGTCGGTTGTTGATGGGCTTTGCAATTTTGGACCAGGTGCGAGGGCCACACATGAGTTTGCACTCCCTCTAAACTCCCCCTCAAACGAACATGTGAATTTTTGATGAAAATAATGATTGAATATGGGGTCACAAATATTGAAAGTTTGAGAAGAACTGCATTAATGTACTTTTTAAAAATGGTAAGTAGCTGTAAATTTAATAACCATTGCTTAAAATAAGAATGTTGTCCGATATCGCTTTCTTTGATACTCGCATAACAAGAAATTTTTCCTTTTATCATTAACATTATCCTACATTACGCCAATAAAATGCCTGAGTGTTTGAAATATGTATTTTAAACATGAAGTGATTCATGTTTTTACTTCAGTTCTCCGTTGCTTCTTCCCTTCGACACTCATTTCAAATAATTGGAGTTCTGAAAGACATATTTCCGATCTCATTCCATTTGTCATAACCGATTTCATTTCTTTTTAATACATGCGTGCTAGAGAAAACTGAAAAATATAGTCTATCTCTTATATCTTAGGTATTAAAAAGAAATTGCATTTGCTATGTAAAACGAAAAGAGTACTTAAGTGATTGAAAATAATTTTTATGTTCAGAATTTTAGTGTTGCTACTCACTTTTTTAAAATGAACATAAATGCCACTATTAGAATCCAATATTTTTATACAAAATATTTCGATGTTTTAAAATGTTTCAAAAGGACTAGTATCATTTATAATGCCAAAATTAAAACCGCACATTAAACACAGATTTTGTAATAACGCCCGAATTTATCACTTTAATTTTTTTTTACTAATTATATATTCCACGCTATGCTGAAATTTGAGGCTGTTTGGTTAAAAAACATATGATCTTTTAGTCTCAAAAATTTTAAAACACAATTTTGTAATGTAAAATTTTATTTTGAAGCTGCATCTAGTAAATATAAATAGTTCCCCATATAAAATGTTTAAAATATTTTTAAAAAAAAATTAAAAGTGATTATTTTGAAGAATGAGGAATGTACATTTATGAAATAAGAAAGTGCTACAAAATGAAAATATTCCATTTTTTTTTAGCAATATACTTTATCCTCTTTAACGATAACGTTTATTTTTATTTTATTTTTGACTAATGATATAAAAAATTCTACAGGGTATATTCAGAAATATAAGACACACTTTGATATATATATATATAACAATGTCATTTGGGTATACGAAACAAAAAATACTATTAAGAAAGGAATTCCAGAGTTCTAGAGCACTTCTTATATATTAACTAAAAATTCGTCAACTAAGAATTTATGACGTAACTATGACGTCACATTAGTTTATGAGGTAATTGGCTTCAAACACGTGATAGTTATCATTCGACTATGACATCACAGGAATTTAGCCTATAGGAGATATAGATATTACAAGGTAAAAAACATTTACAAAATGAGGTCAAATGCGTCATGCCGGTCTAGAAATAGTGTGAGAGTGAATAATAAATACATGAAATTAAATTAAACCTGATATAATTAGCGAGTCATTTAAAAATGTGGAATATCTAAACATTTATATGGAATGGAAAATAATTATTTATTTAGAGAGATATCAAAGTAAAAGTGACAGTGAAGAAGAAAAAGGATTCGATGATTTTCCGGAAGATATAACTAAAGACGGATACTGTGCATTTTTTATTTTATCCTATAATGAAAGCTCGTTAGGTATTTCATTTCTTTTAAATAAACAGTATTTACGAGACTATTTCTAGCTATTATTTCTGTCCTGCGTATAACGCGTGCAGGCGAATTTCGATGTTATTATTATTATTCTTGTTACAACATAAGTTACGTCGGAATATACAGTACATTTTTGTAAGGAAAAAAAAGTTTTTCTTTTATCCTTTTTTCTTCTTCTTTTTTCTTTTCTCACACATTACTTGTATGTTTAGAATTAGAAACTAGTCAGCAGAAATGATCATATCATTTTAAATCATTTAAAAACTAAATTTTGGTAACAATAATTTTCAAAAAAACTGAAAGCTTGTAAGATAAAAAAAATAATGAAAATGACACATTTATTCTGAACAGCAATCTGACAATCGATTTATTGATTCTTCTTTTGGTTTTTTTTAAATAATTGCATACATCGAGATTTTCATTTAATTCGTTTGTATATATCTTAACTGAAAACAAAAAAATATAATTAACTGAATTATTTAAGCCAGCGTTTCTCAAACTGTGGGGCTTGGTAACTCTACGAGTGGGTGGGCGTGAGCATATTGAAAAGTCGAAAACAAAAGATTATTTTTAAAAAATTATTAATTTACTAAGATTAAACAAACAAAATGCATTCTGATATAATAAAAAATAAAAGACACATTTACACTGATATAAGGCACTTAAAAATATATAAATACTGCGCAATGTATTTTATAATTAATTTAACAATTCTAAGTAAAGAACAATTTTATTAATTACCAGTGACCCTATGGGCTTCTCATATGTAAAATTATGTGCAAAAATTAACACTTATCTTGATAATTTGTACGTTTTATAAGTAATCTCTCAAACGTCTATTAAATATTATGTGATCTCCCTAATGTCATCATTTAACACGTAGGTGAGCGTATGTGGTACAATGGGAAGGGGGTAGAAAAGAAAGAAATAAGGAAATCCTCTGAAACAAGTCAATCCTTCGCAAATACTGTCATGGTGATTTTACTGCATTCCAAAGCCTTTGAAATAATTTTATGGAGATCAGTTCACAGAAAAGGTCGTACTTTTGAAAGACGTATATATACGTCCAAGACAGTCAGCGCACTGCTTGAGAGAGATGTTTATTTATGCCGGCGGCACTGAATAGGTTAAAGTCTTGTTGTATATTTAGCGTCAAAGTATAGTATTATTTAATTCATTTCATTGTTATTGTATGGGATAAAAATTGTGATTGAATATTGGGTCGCAAATATTGAAAGTTTGAGAAGCAATGATTTATGTTTAAAATTCCCCTATTGAAGTGTTTATGTGACTTTGGTATTTTCCTATGTTTCATTTAAAAGGGACTGTGTCTAAAAACATGTAATATATATATTTTTTTTATTTCCAATGGCAGATTACAAGACAACTGCAAGCAAAATGAAAAGCAGAGAATATTGACAAAAAGCGAAAAAAAGACAACACAAAAATTAATGAAAGAAAAAATAAGAGAAGAAACACAAGTTCACAGTATAGTCTATAAATGACACATTTTGTGTCTGGCCTCTAAATATCTGCTCCACATGGATCCAGAGCTGAGTGCACGGCAGCGTGCCAAATGAATGAAGTCCATTTCTTCATTGGAGTCGCACAGTTTACAAAGTGGACTCTGGGCAATGCCTATCATGTTTAGATGCTTGGATAGGCAGTCGTAGCCAGTTGCGATTCGAAAATCGGCCACAGCTCTATCTTGTGGCCATTTTGGAATATGAAGGAGTTTGCTAAACCACACCGTTTGTTTATTATTTTGGTTGAATCTAGACCAGAAGTGCTCTGTGTAGTATTTCTTTATAATTCTTTTGGCACTATAAAAAGGAACTGTATTGTTAGAAGTTTGAAAGATTTTTGTCCACTTCTTCGCCAAGCAATCGGCATTTTCATTCCCATCTATGCCACAGTTTGCCGGAATCCATTGCATGGCAATGTCTACATGGCATTGAAGTAAATCACTAATTAACAGTTGACATTATCCTGACATTATCCTTTGACATTATCCTTTGACAAAGGTGCCTCGATGGAAGATATTGCTTGGAGGGCCGCCCTTGAATCACACAAAATAACTACTTTTGAAACACGATCTGTGCGGCAAAGAAGTTGAGATAGAGCAATACGTATAGCACATGTAATATCAGACTTAAAAACAAATTCTCCATTTTTTAAGTACCAAACATTTTTTTTAACTTTCTTCTCACTATCTATGTGCGTTGAAAAAAATAATAATGATTCACCCTTACACTTCCCAACTCATCATGTTTTAACTGACATCTCTCCTGCTTATCAAAAAAGAAAAAAAATCGCAATCACATCACCAAACGATAAGAGAGAGAGCAGAAAGCGCTTTTAACTTTTCACCGAATGACGGCTCCAAATCATTCGGTTCTTTAACCGCTTGTCACGGCGCAGCAGAAGGTTTTTCCGGGCAAACGACAATCTTGGGGATAATTTAGGACTGACGTCCCACCTAATCGTCCATCCCGTTCGAAAGACCCTTGCAACGACCAATTAAGGTCCCGTGTACGCTTCGTTAAATCTCGATCATTCTGGGGTCCACCCCTTGCGTCCGGGTTTCTTTTGGATGTATGAGAGACTAGTACGTCTCCTCCCCTTATTAAGAGGGAGGAAAGAGTTTTTGAAATCCTTTTTGGGATGCCTAAAAATTTGTGTTGCTGGATAAATTAAGTTGCAGTGATTGCTTAGTTTTTTCATGATTTTTTTCCACATAACTTTCGGTTTCTTATTAATGGTTTATTTTGCAAGGAGATGGGAAAATATATTGATGGCGTTTATTATATAAAACTGTATAATTTATTAATGGCTTGTTTATTAAAATTGCACTGCACCTTTTTTTTTTAAAAAATTATTTTGGAGACAGTAATAGTAAAAGCAATTTATATTTCTTACTTTCAGATTTTAAGTTAACTCTGAAAGTAAAAGTCAGTTTGACCAGCCATTATTTTGCAATTTAAAAAAAATAAGACTTTTTGAAAGTATTTAAAACTTTCATAAAATGCTCGTTTTTTTAACAATTATTAGTCAGTTTAAGTGATGTATGTTTCTTAGATCATTAGGAACAAAAGTTAGAATGGATTTAAAAACCTCTTCCTTTGTTGATTTTTAATAATTTTTTAAAACAAACCCGAGAAAAAACACAACTTTTTTTTAAATGTAGAGTTTAGCAATTTCTAAGAAAATAACTAGAGATCTCAGACTTAAATCGATTATAACTTTTATACAGTATATATATGGGAGTATGTACGAAAAATTTCTAGACTTTATCTTTAGTAGAAATAAAAAAAGCCTTGAGGATTAGAAATATTTTGCATCTTCAAAACTAAAAGTATGAGAATAAAGCATCTAAAGATTGTAGAGTCAAAGAAAATTTTAATAATGCTTTCAAATTTCTAATGTTTCAGTATGTTATTTTCCAACTTATTTTCTACACTAAAATGCTACTTAAATTAAAAATGACAGAATTGCTATTTTAATTCAAAATATGTGTGTTTTGTATAATATTGACAGCATTTGTTACGACAAAGGTTATTCAGCAGAATCCTAACACAATTTTTTCTCAAAAGGTTTGAAACACAAAGTGTTTTTCATGAACAAAATAATAATGATATTAACGTAAGCTAAAAATCACCAGGTTTAAACATAAAATTTAATTTTCTTTCAGTTTAAAATTTGGCAAGAAAGCCTGCAGCAAGTTTGAGTTTTTACTTCGCAATTTTAAATTACTATACGATAATGTATTACAATATGTTTACTATAATGTAGATTAGTACTCATAGACATATTTAATTTTATCTGCAATACTTGTATTTGGAAGTCAAATTGCAATATCAGCTAAGGGAAGTTTTTACAAACATCAGTTTCAGTGGAGTATTCCCCCTCATCCAAATATTGTTTCGCATAACAACCTGAGAACGTTTTGTCTGTAGCATTTTTATAACAGGAAAAAAATAATGATAAAGCTTCAAACTTACATAAATTGTTCATAAAAATAAAATAAAAATTGTTTTGAAAAGAACCTTAAGTAAAACTATAAGAACTCGAAAAACTCAAAATATAAGCAGACAGAAATTATTTTAGTATTGAAAATGGAAGGTAATAACTATTTTACGCTGGAAGAATTGAATTTTATCTAAAATATTTTAATTAATTAAGTTTAATAATGAAAATTGCTTTAAAAAAAGAAACCGAAAAGCTCAGAAACCTAAAATATCTTAAATACTTATTGGTTATCAGATCTCAAATTTGGTGGCAAGCTTCCCGATGATATAGACCACAAAAATTGCTAGAAAAAAGAGAAAAAAATCAATAATTTCATAGCGTTATGTACAGCCTTAAAACCATACTTGAATTTAATACGATGACTTTTGATGAAAGCCTTTTTAATTTTGCAAGAGACTTGGATGATAGCTGAACTGAGACTTCTCTCAGAGCCCCATACTTCGCCAATGTGAGGAGTTTAATTCTTGAAAGATTTATCATTCCTCAGACTCAGTACATTCTAGCATTATTGACCATTGTTTATCACCTAAGTTGCACAAAAAGTTATTTGTAAAAATATTGTGAAATTTTCTCCTTACATTACAGTTCTACTTCGAATAATATTAACCTTGTTTTTATTGAGCATACAAAAGCATGGAAATCGTAATCAACATAAGGGACTTTTTTTATTGATCAAAGTGCTTCCAAATCAAGTTTAGTTATGGCTGATTGATCAATGGTTTGTTATTGTTGAACTTTGAAGCTACTTTATGGCTATATCATAATTTTACTATGATTCCTCTATGCATTTATTATGTATATAATAGGATACCTAAAATACAGGATTGAAAAACTGATGCAATACACGATTGAAAAATACATTAAGATGGTTCACCCTTGTGATGGGTTCAAAAAAATAAAAAATAAATATTTTTCATATATTGCTTCCTTAACATGCCTAGAATACGGTGCTAAAGGGATTTTTAAAATTCGAAGTCGTTATAAAGAAGCAAGAGTTAGAAGAGCAGGTGTTCAGAGCGCTGAGTAGGAGCCCTTATTGTGTACAGTCGTCTTGATACCATTGATCATGTTATGCAAATATACGTTCTTACAAGTATAGACAAGTTTGTAGAGGTTTAAATAGAAATATCTATAATCTTGAATATTTCGTCGAACTTGCTTTAGTCTTCGCCACCAGGCATCGCCGATTGAGGGTAAGGTAAGATTTTCATTGTTTTAATCGGACTTGAGAGAGAGAGAAAATTTTTACACGTTTTTCTCAAAACTGTGCTTTTCAAACTTTCCTCCCTCATATCTCAAGAACTGTTTGACCGAATGACTTCAAATTTATAGGGTAGACTCAGCACATATATACGCACCAAATGGACTACGATCATTTCAATATTCAAAATATTTCTATTTTTTATAACAAAACATAACAAAAAACCCTTATAAAATTCGAAGCGTTTTCTTCAGAAGTCTAACAAAAATCCAATTTTTGATATTTTCAATTGAGTATAGTCCATTCTGTGCCTTTAATCTTACAAATTAAAACGATGTTAACTTTTTTTTATTTCAAATAAGCTTATCCGCCCGAATCATGGAGGAAGTGAGCGTCCATTTTCTCGAGGAGGGCGTGTTCAGAGCGGTATAACTCACGTTCTATTGGATATTTTTGGCTAAATATTTACATACATACTCTTAAACTACATATAAATAAATGATAATAAACTTAAAGTTCTGTCTTTTCCTGGTCGTCAAAAAATAATTCTTTAAAAATGCTTAAAAACAGGCCGTCACATGGGTGAACCCTCTTAAGAAGCTATAAGAGGGCTGATGGGTATGGACTTAAAAAATTTTAAGATTACCTGCTGAAGAAAATCCCGAACTCACACGAACGATGTCTAAAAAAATCGGAACTACGATCTCTTTTTGTGTTTGTCAAAACATTTGCAGGTGATTGCTCACTGCAACAGGTAACGTACGGTTTGCTCGGTGTTTAAAAAAGATCACACAATTATTTTCAAACCGAAACACACATTTCAGGTTTTCATATTGATATTGGACTTAATTGTTTCAGGGATTTGACTGGATTTTTTGTCCCAGTTAAATTGTAGTTAAAAAAATTATTGCGTCATATTTAATCACGCAGTACCATTTTCTTACCCTTGGCTTCCTTACTCATGATATTGACTGTATTGGTGCCTGTGTAAAGCAACTGTAGAGTGACGGAGGTAATGGACCTTTTGAACTATAAGAACAACATAATATCATGGGCCTATCCTAGCTATTTCAAACAGGAGGGACATGAAACAACATCAGCAAAATACATTTATTTTTCTCCTAATAGTAGTATAAATATTTGTTGTATTTTTTAACATCAATTATTTCTGTAAAATTAATGTTTTAATTGTAATTAATCGCAGATTAAATAATTAGTAATTTTGTACTCTGAAACAACTTGAGAATTATTGTCGAACGGATTCCGCAAACTAGAACTATGTCTGTTTTAAATGACAATTGTCTGGATTTCGTAATAAAAAAAATATTTTTTTCCCGATAAAATACTATTTTTAATTCACTTGATATGTAAAAAGTATTTAATAAAGAAAATTTTTATTTTCAAATTTAACTCATAGCTCATACTGTAAAGTGGACCATTCAAAATTGCATACGGAGCTTAGATCACTGACCGGCGAAAAAAGAAAGAAGCATTTTCCCCAGTCTTACGCGTTCTGAGAGTATACACACGCGCATTGGACCGGACGAATTTTCCTGCTAAGCCTAATTTCATTTAGAAGTTCGTGTAAAATCTTAAAGTGCGCGTCAACATTTGTAATGGTATAATGTGCGATAATCCCGATGTGAATTTGACCAACATCGAATCCCATAATGACGGAACCACATCGAAAATATTACAAAATCAAATCAAAGGACGAAAAGTTATGTGGATTTCCGTCAACCAAAAATCTCTGCACGTAAGAAATGAGGTCAGTGAAATTCTTCGTTTACATTTACGTAGTACAGAAGTGACTGAGTCTTGTTTAAAAAGACTCTTCGGAAAGGAAGAATAATAGAAATGATATTAAAATTTTTATAGAATATATTTTGTGTTAAGTGATATTGTTGTTTATATTTAGAAGAGAAAGTAGAGTATGTTTTATTACATAAAATTTTGAGAAATTTTAATGTACTTCATTGTTTTATTTTAAATTGTTAAAGGAATTATATCATTTATATGATAGTATTGGTGTTATAAAGTTGAAAGATATAATGTTAGTTATTAGAGAAATGACTCTAATGTACTAATATAATGATACTGATTGTGAGGAAAATTAAAATTAAAGTCACATTGCATTCTTTTTATCCACTGAATTTTATTATTTTGTTAATTATTTTATTCATCAGTAACTTTACTAAATTTAAATTTAAATTAAAAATTTCTCATCTTGAAATTGTGTGTTTTGATATACTGGCCACATATCAGGATTCACTGTTTCTCGAAATTTTCCTTGTTTAAAGTTAAAGTAATTTAACAACTTGATTTTGGAAATGATACAGTGGATCGAAAAGAATTCAATCATTATGATTTTGTATATGACTTGAAATATTAAGAGGACAAACTTATTTAGTTTTATTTGTATACCTCTTATTGTTTTCATATTAGCATCCCTGAACATCTGTGATTTGATCACGCAGATTTGTCAGAGAGATGTGTTGGTATTAGTATGATGTAAATTATGTTACTGAAAGTGAAATGCGAAGGAGAAACATTTGTCTATGAAATGAATAAGTTTCAAAAGTTACGGAGAGATTCAAAATGTTTTATCTGATGATTTGAAGTAAAAGTGAATATGGTGAACAATTTACTACACTAATTTGTATGTGTTGTTGAAAAATAATTACTATAATAATGATAGATTTCTTTCTAGAGATGATTCCACTTTTCAAATCGAGATAAATAAAAGAGCTCTTATTTTCTTATACCCTTATATTCTTATATCCTTATATTGTTATCTTATATTCTTATAATACATGCAAAAGGAATATGATCTGGTGTGTTGAATAGTGTATAAGTGTTATATAAACTGTTCTCATATTATTAATCATATCATTTTATTCATGTCTATGCTTTGATATTTTAACAGTGTATTTCAGCTATGTATATTTTTATGTAACAAAATTAAGTAGTATTACGAATGCGCCTGAGTATATTTTAATAGAAAATTATTATCTTAATATTTGTATATCATGTATTTTTTTAAAAAAATTATATTATTGTTTAATATGATAAATTTCCACACATATACTACAAATAGATAGACTATGTGCTAGCAATAACACAAATCTAATAATATGAAAGATTTGGAGGAAACGTGAAGCTCTTTTTGCTGGATGAAATATAGATTTGAAAACGCTAATGTACATTTATGTGTAAGGAATTTCATTTTATCAATTAATATTTTAGAAGTGTTTTATTTGGTTTGTTGCTATAATTTCGTTTATTGTATTGTATTTTGATTTTATTATTCATGTTACTTAATTCTATTTACTGTGTGTAAAATGTATATCTATATTATGTTATGTACTGTTTTGTACGTATTGAAAATTTATTATGTTTGTAAGAGAGAAAGACCACCGTTACTCCAATTTTAAAATTGGGGGGGGGGATGTAAGGATAATTAAATTAGATCTAAAATTAAACCCTAGACCACCTCTAATTTTTATTTTCCCGTTACATCTTCAAGTATCAAAATTATTACCCAGTTCGGGAATGAATAACACATGGCCTTAAAAGAAGTTTACCGGCTCCGACCATTAATTTTTATTACCTATATGTCATGCTTAAATTCTCAAGTATACCTCTTCAATCAGAGCGTACTTGAAGAGCATATGGCTTCTGAAGAGGCCACGGAATCTTGATTTTTAACAACCCCTCTCTCTCTTACAAACAGATTACAAAATGATGTCATGGAATAAAGACGGTTAAAATAAAATGCCTTGATGATCACTCGAAAAACACGACGTTATATATATTAATTGTAACTATTTAATAAAAAGTAACAAAAAAAAAAATTGTTGATCTAAGTAGGAATTGGCTTAATTTTGTTTCTTACATTACTTGTTTCCTATTGAAGACTGATAAAAAAATTTCCGTGCACCACAAGTAATAAACGGAGATTACAGAAGTAAGTAAAACAAACAGAATAAGATAGATAAAATAAAAGTAAATAACCTAACAAAAGTTACGAAATAATGAAATAACAAAAACAAATAAGTTTTAAAGAAACATTTTTTACCAAAATAAACAATTACGAAGCAAAACCAATACAATGTAGTTACCAAAATAGAGAAATAAAAATTTACAAAATCGGATCAATGAAGATGCAAGATAAAGTGAAAGAATCCTTACTTGAAACAAAATGGAAAACAAAATTTGAAGTCTAGTTTATTTTAAGAGCATACAGCATTTCTTTTTCAGGTATTTTCTCTCTTTTCTTAAATTTTTAACAAATAAGTCATAGCTTTGAGAACCCCCCCCTCCCCCCCAAAAAAAGCACACCACATTTTACAGTTAACCTAACTAAGTTCTAACTTAATCTTTCGGTGGCCAAATCCGAGAAGGGGATCTTAAATTAGTCGTCAGATGCGGGAAATGGACCTGAAGATGGGAAATCGTTAATCCTGATCAGGACAATGGGACACAATTATTAAATTATTGTAATGTCATCAGTTCTGGACAAGTGAGCAAAATTTCGAATTAATCTGAAATTTTAAAGTGGGTAAAAATTGAGTTCAAAGATTCCGTTACATACAAGGGAAACTTATAAAAGGATGTTAAAAAAGGAGAAAATGCTCCCCAACACCATAAGTGTCAAAATGTTTGGAAGGACATAGCTTAAATCTATTGAGGTACACTTAAAAATTACCATGACCAGGAAGTAATTGCGTGATTTTATAGTTTGCAAGAAATGATCACAAACTAGTCTTTGTGAAATTGTTGGTATAAATTTCTTTGTCAAAGAAAACTGAGCTGAATTCATGCATAGAGCGTTTCAAGGAGAGAACGTTTTATTTAGTTTTTATTCTGAGTTCAAGGTTTTCAAACACGTTCAGAATATTTTTCGAAAAAATTGCATACTATAACATTATAAATTCTTTCTTAAGAATCAATATCAGTACATACTAATAATTAACAAATCATATTTTTAAACAAATATCTAAATTTCTTACAAAAATCACAACTATAAGTGAAATTTTAGCAACATTTTTAAGAAACTGCATGGATTTTAAAGAAAAAAGTAAAAAACAGGTAACAGTGAAACTGTTACTAAAGCAAATTAGATGCATTTCTTAGAAAATGTACTAACATTTTAATTTCTTACTAAAATTTTAAAAAATTGAATACGATCGAGTAAATATCATAAGAAATGTGACATTCTTTATGAAACCTTTATGTAAAAAAACGGACTATAACTCAAAAAATATTCATACAATAAGAAATATCCTAGTACACTCTCCAGAAAATAACATAAGTATCAGATTTAAAAAGTTTAATAGAAATACAGTGACATTTTGAATTATCAGTCTTGCCATGATAAATTTCGAACAATTTGAATGATCCCATCTAGTAGATTAAAATCCCACTTTCAGTTCTTCTAATTTAAAAAAAAAAATTGTTTGTAACTTGGCTTTCAGGTAGCGAAGAAACTAAACAAATTACGTTTTGTAAAGCCAAATGATAGTTCTATTCAATAAAAGTAAAAATATATATATGTTTTGACCAAATTTGCTCATTTTAACGTGGTCGGATATCTGAAATTTAATTTTAATATTAAAATCAATTATGAAGTGTTTTCCATTTTATTCCTAATAACTGCAAAGTAAACTTCGTTATTTATTAATTTTCGAACTCATATATTAAAGTATAATAATACATTACTTATATTACTTTTAAGTAGACAAAACCTTTAACCCAAAAAGAACAGATAGCTCTTTTACTGCTATAAATCGAAGAGCTGAACACCTTATTTGTTCTAGTGAAATATCAAAGTGAAACCTACAGTTTTCTCTTCAAATATTCATCATTCCTTCTTTATCCCCACCGGAGTAAACTTTCCCGCCGCAACCCGGCGAGCGAAACTCCGGTTTCACTGCCGGAGAACTTCAAAATCGTTCCAAGATCGAATCAACCACATCCTCTCCATCCATTGGTTCACTTTCCGATGACGTCAGGACTCAGAAGACGTATATAAAGAGATGCTCAACGTTGTCCACAATCGATTCACGTGTGAGCGTGGATAGTTAACAGTTTTCAACGGTTTGCGGAACCGAACAGAGTTCTTGTCAGAAGTTCCGCGGGACTCTTCGCGAAACCCTCCGCTGTTGCCGGATTTTCTCCTTTTCCGGAACGCTTCGGGAATGGCATGATCCGGTAATTTCCCGAGTGTATTAATGCTCATTGTGTTTTCTTATGAATTATTCTAACGCGAAGGATATTTAAAGAGTGTGTTTTACTTAAATTGAAACTGCTCTATCAGGTGTTTTGTGGTGATTTTCGATTTGGTGTTTTCCGATTTAGCAAAGGATATCGAAACATTTATTATATTCACACAAGGACTGTTGTGTCGGTATATAACAAGGGATAATATTTTTTGGCTATATCAATCATATAAAAATACATTAAAATAACACTTTTTATATGCTATATTACATAAACTGAAAAAGAAGGGTGCATTGAAAAGTTTCAAAAACAAGATACTGAAACTGAACAATTGGTATGCATTGACTGCTTTCATAACAAGTAACTGTGAAAGTAGATATAAAGTACATTTATAGCTTCGAAAACTTATTCGAATGTGTTATATTTAATATCAACATATTTACAACGGATTCTGTTTCATTACAAATTTATAAAATCTCTTTGAGCGTAAAACTAACAACTGTTTGACTTATTCACGATAAAACACTTTTTCAAATAATTTATAACCACACGAGAGAATACATTTGTTTATATAAAGTTAAAAAAAGACTGAATATTAACTACTATTTCGGAAATACATATTAAGAAAAACCAATAACATTTCAGACTATTAAAGAATCCAATACATTTAAGAATCCAGGAAGTACATTTACAGGATTGAAGAGCCATAAGAGAACTATGGATTATATCTAAAACATTTTATGAGTATTATTCGAAAATATAATACACATCTAAAAATTAGTATATACTAAAACATTTTCAATATAAATTAATTTTAAGGGAAAGTCTATCAAAGTCATTGACTATATATAGAACAAACGGGCAGAGTGAGACTACAAAATGATAATTAAAAAGATCTGCTGTTTGTATTTCCTGCTTGTCTGCACAGACGTGGCAGTGAGCTCACTGGGTAAGTAGAGTACTTATTTATTTTTCGTTTTAACTAAAAAGACAAATATAATTCATTTGTAGAATTAGTTACGGAATATTATCATTCTTTTTATACAGTATTCAAAATTTTACTACTGCATTTAGAAAAAAAAATATCGTGTTTAAAAAAAAACTGCTACAAAATTTTTAGAATGTGTTTTAAAACAATGTATATTTTTTTTCTAATTCATAAGACAGACTGTAATTTATCAAAACAGTTTTTTTCTACAAAACTCCAACAAACGATCTGAAAACATTATATGTTGCCTCTGCTGCGCTGTATAATAAATATAGTTTAAGAAAAGTCTGAATAAAAAGATATATTTTTCTTATTTTGAGAGAATAATTTATTTCTAACGAAATTTTAAGAGTTAAGTAATGAAGGGTAGTTATATTGTATGACCAATATTGTTATAATGTATTTTATATAACTAATATTATAAAGAAACACAAAAATGAGATAAGCAATTTTAATAATAGAAGGGAAAATAATCAAATATATTGAACCATTATAACAGTTTGTTATATTTGTATAAAGAAGACAATACTATCTAGTGAGTTTTAAATAATAAAGAAATCCCATAAAATAGACGATTTAGTTTTTATTTTATTGACAAAGTTATAACTTTTCTTATACAAAATTTCCTTTTAAGGGAGAAAACAGCATGTCTTTATATTTTCCTTCAATTTTAACTTTGCGGGAGTGTTAAAAACCTAAATATTTAATATTTTTGTTTTCGTACAAAAAATAAAATTGGTGATTTTCTTGAATTCAAAAATAATTTAACAGTTATATTAGCTAGTAACACACCATCAAAACACTTTCATAGTGTTAAAAAATAAAAATATCACAGCATAATTAGCTCACCGACTTATACTTAATGATAATTCAGTTTTAATGTATTTTTTGCATAATATGTAAAAAAATTGAAGCATTTAATACTTTTTTGAAAACATTTTGTCCATTTAATAAATATTACAATAATATTAATCGAAATACTAAAATGTTTTTTTAGTTTACAAATACCTTTTTACAAATAACTTATTTTAAAGCAATTGGTTTATTTAGTGAAATTTATAGGACTTAATGGAAAAAAAAAACTTAGCATTCTAGGATTTGTGAATGATTTATATTTTTGACTATTTTCAAACTTTTAATTTAATAATATTTGTATTTATCCAACCCTTAAAATTATTTAGTTAATAGTCATTTGATTTCATTAAATTATTATCTTCTTAATTTAAATCAATATTTAATTAAAAAAATGTTTTTTCAACGGCGTGTCCGTCGATCGTTCTCAAAAAATAAAAGGAAAATATAAAATTGGTACAATAGTTTAATTTAATATTGGTTTACTTTTACATAAATTCTAATGACTATTATTCTCAAATTGAATAATTTGATATTTTTATTTAAACTAAAGTTTGAAATATTATAAAAAAAGCTGTTTAAAATAATTCAGGATTACCCAATTAGTGTTCCACTTAGTTCCTTGTCATTTTTTTTAAAAAAATTATTTTTTGTTAAATACAGCCACTATGCAAAGACATAAATCTTAAAAAAAACTGTCCCCTCCATCTTAATTCACTATTTTTAAGAAGTAATTATTGTAGAATTCGATTACTAAATGTACGGTTTAAAAATAAATGATAAACTCATCTAAGAAAGAATAATTAATTTTGCAGCTGATTAAATGATCAAAGCCCTTTCCATAAACTCAAGATCTTAAAAGCCATAAGTAATTATTCTTTAAAAGATTATTATTAAAAATTTCTAAGGGAAAAAAAAAACAAGAGATCGATTAAGAACTTGCGCAAACTCTGAAATTAATGAACTAATTTTCTTCTATTTTACGCGAAAACTGAAGAAGGAAAAATAACCACTTAGGAATTAAACGACTGTAATATGAATTTTATGGAATTATAAATTAGAGCAATCCATAAAGTTTTCTGCCAGCATGCTTTATTTTTAGTCATTTTTCTTCGCTCTTGAGTTGAGTTGTATTTATTGAGTATTTCTTTTTAAAAAGTGATCGTGTTTTTATTAATGAAAAATGTTTTATGAAAAATATTTTAGTTCCGAGAGGGAAATAAATTTATAATTCCTTCAGACTTTGTCTAGACTTAAAAAAAAACGAAACAAGAGGGAAAGAATTGAAGGCCTTTTGATGATGAACAATAATTTTATTACCTAAGAATGAAAGATAAATTAAAATAAAATAAAATGTTGTCAAAAAAATTTGGAAGTTTTTCTGATTTCATCATTTTTTACTGCACCATTTTCAACTATTAAACGCAAGTTTTCTGCTCTCCTTTGAAAAGTTTTGGGTGTAAGAACCAAATAAGATAAGTTTTTTTTTAAAAAAAAAAATTTGTAGATAAAAAAATAAGTGTATGTAGAGTTTTCGAAACTTTTAACTTTAATGGTATATTATTTGTTTAAATTAACAAACTTGTGTTAATAAAAGACTCCTTTTGTTAATATAAACTATTTTTGCAAGTTTTATTCTGTGATTCGTTATACCATTTTTATTTTTTCTCCATTTGTTTATTTTTGTCTTTGATGTTTTAGATTATTTATATTAATACTAGCAAAGTATGTTGAAAGAAAATTTCATACATTCCTTTTTTGATTTTGATACATTATCATAGTCCTTTTAAGTTTAATAAATATTTCAAAGATTTCTTCTAAGCAGTCGAAATTTAGTATTAAGTATAAATATCTGCTTTTTTCCATTCTTAAGGTATCCGACTAGGTTGAAAAAGTGATTTTTATGTGTCTGATGTTTAATAATGTTTGGGCTATTAGTGAAAAAAAAATAAAATTATTGAGTAAAAAGAACTAACACATAAAACTAGAGAGTTTTTTAAGTTGTTTTTATGGCATATACTTTATCTAACTTATAAAAATATTTTTTTAATGCGTTTTTTGAAAAATGAAATTCTTACGATAATTTGTACTCGAAAAACGGGGTATCTCCAAAACAATCCTATCAAATTCGATGAAATTTATAACATATATGTTATGGACCCTTCAGAGAGTAACAAACCTTAGGTTTTAAGACACCTACATTTCATCACATTTTACAGTCATTTTTAGCTTAGAACATGCAGTAATTTTGATGAAAAATCATTATTATGAAATTTAAATGCTAATAAAATATTTTGTTTCCTGCGGTTTGTGACACTTCAGATGGATCAAGAAATATATTAATTAATTAATTTGTTAATATTCATGGTATTCTTTTTCGTAATTTAAATTATTTCAAAGCAAAATTTTAAAATTTGAATTTTGAATACTCGATACTTGTACTTCACAGATGTCTTGAAATGACTAATTTCAAAAACTAAGCAATTTACAGCCCTTTAAATTATATTTAATCTTTTCAAAAACATGATAAAGGATTCTCATGTTGATCATTATAAAATGAATTAATTTCTTCGGAACAATCTGCAGACTCAGATAAATGAAAAAAATTGCAATTTTCTTTATCTTTTACAGTAAAAAAACCTAAAAAGTCTCGCAGCAAAAATACTTTAATTTTTCATTAAATTTACCACGAACTTAGAACAATCTCTTTACATATATAAAGAACAAATATTTACGTGCTACCATAGGAAAATTTCCGAAAATATCTAAACATAAATTTTGTTATGCAAACCAATTTTAAATGGTTAAAAAAATGGCAAACATTTTTAAGTATGGACTTTTTATGTTCTGTGTAGTATTTATTTTTTAAAATTTATCTGCTGATCGACTGTTCGTTTTATTTTTATCAGCGAATACTTTAATATTTAGAACACTATTACTAAATTTTCTCTCGGATTACAGCTTATTAGGATAATTTATACGCAAAGTTACATAATGTAAAATTATATTATAAATTGTGTGTACCTCTCGATAAATTTAAATGTAATATTTTTCCGCCACTATGGATTTGTGCCAGCGTTATACTTTAAAACACGCATTATATAATTAACCTTTGTACCATCGAGGCAAAATTCTTTCCTGTGCATTAACGCTTCAAACGGAAAAGCAACATTTACAGATTTCACTGATTGCTAATGACTGCTGATTTCCCCTCCAGGTAAACGTATTCATATTGCTTGGGAATAAGTTGGAGAATAAAAATAGAGTAGCAAATATTTTTTCTACGCTAAAAAATTATCTAATATTAATGTTGGTTTTTATCTGCACTTATTTACAGGAAATGCATATTTTTTTGCAAAAAATGCATTTTGTTAAGTAATTCTTCCTTTCCCAATTCTTAGTAGGTTTTTATGTTTCAAATTTTATTTTTTAAATTTTTAAAGCGTTTTCATACAAAAGTGTATTCTGAATTCAAGGTAGCACACAATTAACATGGAATACAACTAATTTGAAATTTTTTTGATATTCGTATTCAATAGAAAATTATTGAAAAATATTCACTCGTAGATGAAACGGCACCAAAAACTGCATATATATTTATATTAAAGATTTTAAGGCATAGGCTCCTTTAAAATGAAAGTAACAGGTTACACTTTTTTTTTAAATGTGTTCTAAGAGAATACGAATCAAACTTTGTCAGAATAGTTTAAAAAATAAAGGAAATTAAACTTTTTCTAAATGCAATTTTTTTTGAAAATTTTTTTAAAGAAATATTGCAACATATCAGCAAATAGCAACTACAAATTTTATTTTTTTTATTACAACTTGTTTGTATGGCTTTATTGGAAAGATCATATGGAAATAGCTCACGTATCAAACAAGAACAATGATTAATAATAAAAAATAAAATTTAATGTAAGAAAAAGGACAAAATATAGCAAGAAGAAAAAAAAAGTTAAAAATTTAAACAACAAAAAAGAAACGTAAGAGATGTAATCTTTACAAAGAGTTCAGGAAAGTTCTAGCATTCCAGTATAGTTTGCTAATCTCACCACACTTTTGAAACTCTTCTTCCTTGCAAGTATAAATTTCGAAACAATTAATAAAATATTTCAAGACTCAGTTTTTAAAATAGAATTAGAGGAGTTAGTTTTATTTTAAGAACGGAAAATACTCGCAGTTTTTGATTAGCAATAATTAGCTATAAGTAATTGAAAGTAAATTTTGAATATTTTGTGAATTGTTACAAATCTCTTATGAGCATCAAGAGTGGGTTTTACTTGACGTAAAATATTTTCTTCAACAACAGCATCAATTTATTGCAATCAGTTTTCTCAAAGAGTTAAAAATAGCTCTTCTTGAAAATGAACCATTTTGATAAAAGACTTGGCAAAAGGGAACCATTTTTTTTTCAAACAGCAAAACTTTCAAAAGGTTTTTATTAAATTTACAAAATTTTATTTAAATATTGCCTTAATTTTACAAAAACAAACGAATAAATATATGTCACTTACAGTAAGTTCTACTTAAAGACCACAGTAAATTTAAGCCCACTAACTTTCATGTGTTAAATTGTAATACTGTATATTGTATTCACGAACGTAAGTGAACATTTTGAATTATGCCTTAATATCGATACTAAACGCTTCTTATTATAATTATATTCAAAGATTTACCATATCGCCAAACATATTTTAGCAAATTTTAAAATAAATTACTTTTTTTCTCCTACACATTTCAAATTTTAAGGTATTTATTAAAATAACAAAATATATGTTTATAATAAATGTGCTTTAAAATATAATACAACTAATTTAATGTGTTTATATTGCACTTCTAAATATTATATTAAAGCAATATACGCTATTCGTTTCAAAATAAAACGAAACTAAGCCACAATTTATTATTGATAAAATAATATCCTAATAGAATACTTCGAAAAAGGATTGGGGCAAAATAAACTTTCAAACAATTTTGGAAGAAAAACCATCAGTTTAATTTTAATAAGATGTTTTTCTTAAGTGTAATATAGTATGACTGAAAAATTGCTGAAGCTGAAAATTAACGTAAAATATTTTTAAACTGCTATAAAATTATAATTTTTATTTACTAATTCAAAGAAGTGTTGAAATATATTGGGCTATATCTTTTTTAAATAAAATTCTTTAAATATTTCTTACTAAAGTTTTAAGTATGTTTTTTATTTTGTACTTGATTCAAACTTTTCAGGCTTTCGGGCATGAATTTTATCAGATTTTTAAAGAAAATTGCTTCTATTTCTTACAATTCTACTAGGTGTCTTACTCTTAGCTAATTAATGTTGAACATTTTAAATGTATGAATATTATTTTCAAAATGATCACAAATGTTTTCGATAGGATTGAGATTTTGACTGTGCATGAATACTGTAGGCAATTTTACAAATAGCAAAATCTACACATATATGAGAGTTATGTTTGAGTTATCTTGATAATTTTGGAATTAGGTTATAAAAGCATTTTTTGAGTGCTTTAATTCAAAGTACAGTCAAACTTCGATTTAACGAATTCATTAGGACAGAACATTATATTTGTTAAATTGGGGTTATTCGTAATATTGGGGCTAAAAAAAATAGAATTTTTCTTCACTTACTTGCTTGGAAATTCTATAATAAGCAACTACAAAAAAATACCATAATTAGAAAGTACAGAATTATTTAGCTGCTAAAAATACAATTAGTAAATTATTACGCAGAAGTTCATTGGAAATTTAAAAATAATGACTAATAGATGTTTGACAAACTTTTTGATTCCTGAATCGAAACAATTCTTTTTCAATTTTATGTAAAGATAATATGGCGCCCTTTATAATTTATTGCATGAAGAATGTTTTCATATTTTCCAAACAATGTAAAGAATTAAAAATACAGTTTTAATAGAAGTCTCACCCTACGCATTTGTTTCGACAATCTGCCATGCTTAGCAAATTTTCAAAACAAAATTTTCTGCAAAATCTTAAGAGAAATAAGCCTCACTTCTTTCAAGATAAATTTTAATATCACCTAAGATATCCCTTGAGTTGTGGAATGGAATGAAATAAAGGAATTTTCTGTCCCATTCAAAGCTCATGTTGTAAGTTACACACTTATGACTTATCTAAATCTATTGAATCTAATAATGGATTACACCCTTCGCTGCTAAAATCCGCTACTTAAAATAATATTATTTTTCTATTCCGGGCAAAACGGATACCATTTGAAAAAAGAGAAATCCATTTTTTTTCTAATTCATAACTATAAAAAAAATGTTGAAAACAGTTTGTCAATTCAAGGTTTATTATTCGTAAAATAGGGGTGGGTGCCTCAATTTTGAACGTGGTTAATTCGTTACATCGCGAAATTCGTTTAATATGGGTTCGTAAAATCGGAGTCCTACTGTATTTAAACGCGAAACTACGTCGATTTTTCAATCAATTATATGAAAGCATCCAATACCGGTAACATTTATTTCAAGGTTAGAGAGTATCTGGTTACCTTTATCTTGTTTCACAGCAGAGGAAAGATTATTTATTTAAGTTCTCTGTAGCGTTTCTCACATCTACACTCAAAAACCAAAACATTATGATCAACCCTCCATTTTGCAATGGACTCACCTGGATGACGTGGAAGGCACGTGATCAGGTGGAAGTGGTATTTAACTACTGATGGAGAGTCTGAAGAATCATTCTTTCACTTATTCTGTGTGTGTTGGGAAAGGCCGCGGATCTAAGCGACTTTGATAGAGGGCAGATTGTAATGGCTCGAAACAAGTATTTCCGGAACTGCACGACTCGTGGGTTGTTCACGATCTACAGTTGTTAGTACTTATGCAAAGTGGATGAATGACGGTGGAACCAGCAGTAGACGACATGGTGTTGGACGTCCACACGCTATCGAAGAGAAAGGTCGTCGGAGACTGTCTCGCATGGTGAAGCAAAACCGGAGCCAGAGAGTGGCTCCGCTGACAGCCCAATACAATGCAGGACCAAGTAGAATAGTATCGGAGCACACTGTTAAGCGGACACTGTTGGATATGGGGTTACGCAGCTAGCGTCCCACTCGTGTGCCTTTGCTGACCAAGCGTCATCGCCAACTACTGCGCCTGCGCTGGGCCCGGGAACATCGCGACTAGTCCATGGATCAGTGGAAGAGATTTGCCTGTTTAGATGAATTACGGTTTGTCATTCATCACGCCGATGGCCGTGTCAGGATACGCCGTCTTCCAGGTGAACAGTTGCTCCCTCAATGTAAAGTAGGTCATACACAGGCCGGTGGTGGCGGTATTTTGCTTTGGGGGACGTTCTCTTAGGCGTCTCTGGGACCCGTGGTTGTGGTAGAGCAGACCATGGATGCTACAGGGTATCTGAACATCATTGTGGAGCAGTTACAACCTTACATGACCTCTGTTTTTCCATCTGGAAATGGAATGTTCCAACAGGACAACTGCCCCTGTCACAAGGCTAAAATTGTGTTGGAGTAGTTCCAGGAACATGATGCTGAATTCCAGTTAATGTCCTGGCCACCTAACGCACCGGATCTCAATCCGATAGAACACATTTGGGATGTCATGGGACGGCAGCTCAGAGTTCAAAGATCACCAATTCGCAATATCTCGGATTTGCGTGACCATTGCTTAAACATCTGGCACAATCTGTCTCCGGCCATCTACCAAGGACTTGTGGCATTCATGCCAAGGCGGGTTGAAGCTGTGTTGCGCGCCAAAGGTGGACCAACTCGTTATTGACAGGTGGTCATAATGTTTTGGCTCTAGAGTGTAATTCGAGTGAGTGAATATTAACATCGAACTATTCCGCTACTCGAGGGCTTTTGGTGACGGACCTCGTGAATTGAACCATGGGGTAAAGTGACGAGAACCACAACTTAGATGACACCACTTTCTCCTAACTTCCACACTACACCAAGGAGAGGATGTTTGCACCTCTACATATTTAACGTGTATCTGCCTCCTCTCCACGACAGGTCTTTAGTGGTACCAGGCTCGAATTCATGACATAGCAGCCTCGAGTCCATTACTTTGACCTATATGTCCGCACAACCACTCTATCGCCGAAAAAACTGCATCTAGGGGTGCTTCGCACAGCATTTTAACTCTAACTCTGTATTTCTGAATAAATTCTCTGTAAGAAATTATAACTGATATCAAGAACCCCATGCTTTTATAAAAATGACATTAATTTCATTGTTTATCATTTTATTCTTATAATAAGAATAATTTCTTTCTTTTTAATTCAATTAACTAAAAAAGCATTTTTCTCATTTTTTTAAAAAATTATAATTTATTTTTCATTTTCCAGTTCGATCTACAATAAAAGCATGATTTTTAAACTATCATTTATTCATTGATGAATTAATCTTTTGTTTGTTTCATTTTTATTAACCATGAAATTTTCGCTTTAAGGTTGTAACTTAATCTTAACCAAATCTGGAATTAGTCGCCAAATATGGCAATGGGATCTGAAATTAGATGCCAAATCTGGAAATGGGAAATCGTTAATCCTGATCAGGACAATGGAACAAAATTATTAAATTATTGTATTGTTATCGCGGTCTTTGACAAGAGTGTAAAATTTCGAATTAATCGTACCTTTTAAAATGGATAAAAATCGATTCAAAGATTTTGTTACATACATGTAAAGCTAATAAAAGCTGGTTAATTAAGTTGACATGGTACGATTTAAACAAAATGTTTTGATTTAATGATTTTCAAAATGTTTTTGGTTGGCCCCTGTGAATATGTATCGTATAAAATAGATTTTATGCTTAAAATGCCATAAGAAACTAGCAATTTTTCCTTAAAAATTTAAGTTTTAAAGTTTGTGAAGTGATTTTAAGATTCTGCTTCTACAAAGGATGACATACACACATGAAATTAGATTTACATGTATGTTTAACTATGTATAGCAGAAATTGTCGTGAGGTTTTTGCTGATATGATATTGATATTCGCGTAAAATACTTTTTTTTAATTAATGCTAATAGAAAATTCCTAAAAAAATGTAAAAATTCTAAGTTCAATTATTTTGTAAAGAATGAGTTAATTGATATTAAGGTTAGATTCAAAACTGAATACTTAATTTTGTTACATATACTAGTAGAATCAGTTAGAAATACTATCAAAGCATTTGGAATAATAGAAAAATAAAATCCTTAGCCTTTTAAACGAAAACAAACTGGAATGTTTTTTCTTTCTGATATAAATCAGCGCTTAAGGTTTTTATTTACTATTGGGATGTGAATAAAGACGAACACAAGTTATCATAACTTTAGGGTTTTCAATCTTTAAAAATTTTTAAGAATGTAGGAAAGTATATAAATAAAAAATTAGCTAGAACTATGTTTGATTTGTTGACATTTTTGCAACTGAAGGTTTTTTTCCCTAAACAGAGGGGTGGCCAATTTTGGTAGGCGCATATCTGATATAAACATTAGACGTGCCTTTCAAATTTAAAAATAAAAATATATAAAGATGAAAGAATTACTTATGTTTATGATTTTACGAATAATATTTTTTATGCAAGTCTATAAATAGAGAAAAAAAAAAAAAAAAAATTTTGGTTTTATTGTTATTTTTACTTAATTTTTATAAATTTTTATTCAATAATTAAGTAACTGTAAATTTAATTATAATTTTTATAACAGTCAGTATTGCTTATGCTTTTGAATTCGTAGTTTTTTTACGAGTCGTTATATTAGATTAATTGTTGTAGGCTAAAATTAGTTGTTTTAGGTGTATACAGTTATTTTGAGTATATATTATATATATTTTATTTTCGTAAAAAAATATTTATTCACCAACTTATGCTGATCCAAAACTACAACATCTGACAGCCAAATCGTGTGAACTTAGAAAATAACCTATCGGTTCAAATTTACAACATTTAATATGATTTGGTTCATATGGGTACAAATAAATTCCTTATATTTTGCTTTCACGTCTAGCTTGATGCTGTAGGTTAATAATTCCGATTTGAATTTTGGTGGGTAACAGTAAACATCTTGTAGAGAAATTGAAAAAGGATATATGAAAAGCTCATCATTTTTTTATCGTCTGGAAAATAATCCAACCTTGCACTGAATGAATCCTGTGAAATGAATATTAAATTTTTTAAATCTGTTATAGTCCGGAGCATTATTAACTTAAGCAGATAGTTAATAATGCTCGATCTGTTTTTCCCCTTCAAAATAGCGATAATAGTGCAAAGGTTTGCTTGCAAAAGATATATGAAAAACTAGGGTAGAAGAAAAATGCAATATTTTCCCTGTAATTTTAAATTTAATTTGTTTGAATGCGCCATAATATTGACTTATTCCCATAGACAATCTTCATTCTTAAATAGCAAGATCTCAAAAAGCATTTCATGGATTTCTTCCAGGTATTTTAAAACACACTCCCTCAATTTAAAAATCTCGCGAGTGCACTTCCTTTGGAAGGCCATTGCATTCAACACGGAAGGAGTATTGTGTACATGATAATTTCTATTGTAATTCAATTAATTAAGGGTGTTTAAAATAAATTTTGAGGTTTCTGTTCTAGACAACCGCATTTTAATAAAATTGTAATGTTAATTTTAAGTATATTTTCAATAAGTCTTCGCATGCCACTGTTACAATTAAGCCCTGCCACACTGAGGCATGCGTGCCATGTGGCAGGGCCCCCTGCCTTAAAAAGTTGATTTTTCTCTTAAGCTAATGTTTGAAAAGTTTGTTTTGGAAGAATATTTTTTAAATCACTGTAAATGCTAATTGTTCTTATGATGCTAGTAAAAAAACTTCGGAAGCAGATTAATAAGATATGTATTTAATAGTAGCATTAATTTATAAACACTCATTAATTTTATGTATAAAAATTATGTACCTTATAAATATTAAAGTACCAGGAAAAGAAAAGGAAAAAAGAAAAAAAGCTCTCATTCGAGAAAGCGAATATAATGATCCTAATAAGCCCACTTTCTTCGTGAAACTTAACACACATAAGTAAAATTAAATATATTTAAACTGCATTATTTGTATGTAATATATACATTGAGAAAACCATTTGCTGTTTATAACATTATTAATAGTGATGCTCCTATTTCAAATTATTCTCAAAACATAATAATGGGGCAATTAGTTAAATTTTGTTTTAGTTTGCAGTACTAGTTTCAATTTTTTAAAACACAAATAATAATTATTATTCTAAAGAGAGTGATTACATCATTTGTATCTTAATTGATTTTGTCAAAGAAATATTTTAACTGTTTAATATCCCAGATATAATTATTAAATAATTATCATTAATTAATTTTGAAATATACATTTGCTTAATGTTATTTTCTGACAAATAATACTTAGAAATATGAATATTTTTTCTTCACTTAAACGATATTCAAATCTGTTTTATGTCGAATAATAGCAATTTTTTTTTATTATTATTATGAATAATAGCCGTTTTTGAACGTTAAAACCTGTGCGATTTTTAGTAACTAATAGTTCATTAGTTTAGATTTTTTTCAAAAATAAGATAACTATAAAAGTTCTAATTAATCTAAATTGCAATTTAATTACTATTTTGTAACTTTATAGCAGTTACAACTATTAAATATGTAAAAACGTTGCTCTATTTAAAAAAAATTAAAACAGTACTAAATTTTGAATCTAAAAAATTATTTTTAACTAATTGCAACAAGCCTTGAGTATGAGTTACAAACGCAAAGTTGAGTATTTAGTTCCGTTGATTGTTAATAAGTCTTCGCATGAGACTACGCCTTTCATCTCACGCTACGATTCCAGCCCAGGCAATTTTTGCGAAACTTTTTCTACGAGAGCTTTCAATAATGGAATGTCGCAACTGTATTGGTGACAAAAAATTAGACGAAACACATGGTTGTCAATTAAATGCTTACGACAAATGGGAAATTGAGTTGCCAATTTGGCGAGGTATCTTGAAAATTGGCATTGTCGCGATAGTACGTAATAATTTTATTAGAGCATCACAAAAAACGTTCCAAAAGATTATATTATACATATGTATAAAATTTAAATGTATTCACACATTGTCAGCATTTGTTTGGAAAATATCATTTATTTCAATCAACGTTTAACAAAAACTAAGTGGTTTAAATGTAAAAGGGCTTATTAAACCAACTTTGTTTAAAGTTTGAAATCAAACTTCTGTTCACTGTAAAACTTCTTTCAAAGAAAATATTTACACATAGATTTTTAATTACTCATATTGACTTCATGCAACAAAAGGTAAGTAAGTATGCAAACGATATCGCTTATTTATTTCCAAAAAAAATTATCGCTTGCATTTATTTTTAAAAAAAAATATCTACACTAAATTTTTCAATGCATTTATGCAACTTTCTGATTTTTTTTTTTACAATGAATAATATATACGTACGAGACAAACAATAAATTCGAAAGAAAACTAACAAGAAATAGTACGTAGAAAACTGCTGTTCTTGAATTTATTAAAGACAAATAATGTATTTTTAACATGTTTATGTAATTATAAATATTTTTGGATCTCCGTTTCTAAGCGATTAATTTAAAAATTCCATTTTTGTTGTTGGGAAAAAAAAACACTTTTCCGTATTACAAACACCGGTTGATAGCTATTTCAATACTTTTATTTAAAATAATGGAAAAACAAGTCAATAAACCAAATCGGATTGCGTATTTTTTAAAGTAACCAATTAAACTTAGCAACAAAAACGATTTCATTGTAATTAGTATTATACTTGCACAGCTTAACTTATAGTAAATTCTTAGTTATTCTTAACTTTTAATAAACCTATTCTTTTAACTTACAGTAAATACTAGAAGTTAAGAATAGATTTAATAATTATCAGTGACCTCATCGGGTTGTCATATATAAAAAATTATATACAAAAAATTACTCTTATTTTGATAATTTGTATGGTTATAATTAATCCCTTTAACTACCGATTAAAATTTACGCCATTCGCTCCACAATGCCACTGCTTTCCACGTAGGCACGCGGTTGTGATGTATTCCGGGGGGGGGGGATGAAAAATAATTAATAAGTAAAACCTCCTATGAAATAAGTAAATCCCTCGCTAAAACTGTCAAGGATTTCAGTGAGCCAGTTCTCCGGAAACCGGGTTTACCTATGCTTTGTTTTTTTTAGTCATTTCTCGGAATTATAAAATCTTTCTCGTGAATAATTCCGAAACTTTCGTACTCATTCGCTAAAGCGATACTTTTTCTTGTAGGTCTTGTCGAGCGGATCACGAAAATGTATTTTTTTTAATTCTGGCCTCGAACCCGGGCCCTCGGAGGGTATGGCCCCGATATCGAAAGGGGCCGCGTAACTCCCGAACCAGCACGAATTTTTGAATGAAAAAAAATAACCAGGGCCCGTCGAGATGAGTGTCTCGTTCGATTTTCAAAGCTCTACCCCTGACAATGGTCTCTCTGGAAAATGGTGCCCAAAGTCACGCAAGTCGGCCTCGAGTTCGGGAACTTACGAAAATTTTCAAAATCCGACTTCGAATTCCGTCTTCGTGCCCCCGAATCGACTTGTATTGCATTTCAGATCCTTCCAAATAATTTAA
>BMAO01029091.1:0-52095 GCA_019973975.1 Trichonephila clavata
TCTGAACTTCTTTGATGAGTCATTTTTTGACAAAGTAAAATGAAGGGAAAAAAGGATTTTTAGCAAAGACGCTGAAAACGTTTACTTAGATTCAGATAAATAAACGTAAAAAAAAATTAAATCAGGCAAAACATATGAATGGAAAGGACGTCAAGAATCAGATGAACTGACCATCTTTCTTCGTGTGCCATCAGCAGACATGTTCATAATGTCTTCTACATCTCATGTGAAAGACTTTATGAACATGTTAACAATTTTGGCACTCTGTCTTATCCACTATTCCACTTAAAATAGTCGCATTAAAAACTTCAATTTCAAAGCATTCAGAAATTCATTGCCTGATATTTGTCAAATTTACAATTTTCACACCAAGAAAACCTATCGACTCCGGCCGGGACCGAACCCACAACCTCAGGCTTACGACACGCTACGTCTAAGCCACCCAGCTGCCAAAGTGAAAAAATAATTAAAATATTGCGTTATTGCCGGGGTAAACATTACGTCGATCGCGATCGACCGGTGGACCGCTAAGACATTTTGGGACGACCGCCTGAAGATTAGCCGTCAGTAATTGTATACAGAAATATTCAAGATTGGCTGACAGTGTGCAGACTGTTTTCTGCTGACTATAACAACGAAAACTAACTTAAGATAAAAATGTTTTGTTTTTAATGTACTTTGAATTGTTTGATAATAAATACATCATTTGATATTATTATTTTTGTGGTTGTTATTATTATGTTTGTATCTTGCGTTTTGCTTTAAACGTGGTTTTAAAGTGTTAGTTTTTTTTATTTTACTTCTGTAGGTTAGTAGACACATGTTCAACGCAGCTAAACATATGTTTTTTTTTATTTTGCAGTTATCGGGAAAAAACGTTAAAAAACAATTAACTGATTAAATAATTAATATTAATTAATAAAACAATTATTAATAACAATAAATTAAACTTTACTTACTATATACGTGGGATTATGATCAGATGGGGAAAAAATCAAGTACTTTGGGGGAGAGTGTATTTTAAACTTCTCCACCTTTTCTTACTTTTTTCCAAGTGGTTATTTAAAATCTCCTTTCAATAACCGCACGCAGATATTTAAGAGGTAATGAGTAACGGACTTAAACATAGTATTCTCTTTAATCTTTGATATTAAAGAAATTCCTTCCTTTTCTCCCCTCGTTCCGTCGAAATGCGGCAGCCGGTTGAAAGACGGGCGTGGTTGTCAGAGATGTGATGTCATTAACTAAATCAACTGGATGAGTGGTTTCTCACTCACCCCTCCACCAGAGTTGTTGCGCTGCACTTACTTCATTGTGGACTGCTTTATATTCTTATGTAACATTTCAGCAAATTATTCTTACTTTTTTTTAACTTATTATGATGAGTGGATGATAGAGATTTCTCTAAGGTTCCACTTAAATGTATAACCGTTACCGTTATGAGGGTGGATGTGGATTTATGGACTCTCCACCCCTTGTGTTCACCACTGACACCGAGTGGACCGCAACACCTCGAAAAATTAGAAGTAGCCCATACCCTAAAAAAGTCTACCCACCCCTGCGTTATTGTATAAATATTAACTATTTTTATTAAATTCCAATTGTTTAATCTTACAATAAAAAAATTCATAAGTGTTACCTTTTCGGGTACTTCCTTCTCAATTCCCTCCATTTCAGTCACTAGAGCCTCTGAAATGGCAAAAAAATTAAAAATAGTTATGGCATGTAAAAAGTGTATCTAAAAAGGCTATTCAGGAATATTTTACATTACTTAGCAAAATTTGAATTTAACAAAACGTTTAAAAATTAAGATCATTCATACGAACGCATTAATTGTTTTTTCTCCCCTTTTTTACGAAACGATGTCTGATTTATAGCACCATAAATTTTTATTCTAGTTTCACATTGCATTACCGCGAGTTTCAGCGTTTGTAGAATTCACTGTAAAGTGACATAATAACATTACATTTATACATTTATTAACATAACATTACATTGCATTTACATTTATATTGCTGAAGATTTAAGCCCTCCGTATAGAGGAGGTTGATGCACGTTAAACCTGTCGATTTTCAAACGTCCTTACGAGAGTGTGGTGTGGTCGCGGTAGCCAAGTGGTCAAAGTATCGGACTCGTGGCTGGCGTGTTATGAGTTCGAGCCCAGTACCACTGAAGACCCACCATGCAGAGGAGCAATGCGAGTTAAATCTGTCGAGAGTTCAAGCGTCCTACCATTGGTGTGATAGTTAGGAGAGGGGGTTGCCAGCTCAGATGTCCTCCACGTCACTTGACCATGGTTTAAAATTACGAGGTCCATCACCAAAAGCCCTCGTGTAGCTAAACAATGCTGCGTTAATATTCCCTCCTTCAACGAGAGTGTGGTGTGGAAATTAAGAGAGGGAATTTCCAGCTCAGTTGTCGTCCTCAGGTCACTTGACGATGGTTCACAATTACGAGGCTCTACCCTAATATCTTAGTTTAGCTTTAGAGTCCAATGTTAATAATATCTCTCACTCTCGCAGTGAAGATTTAAATTGTGTACTTTCTTAAAAAAATTTTTGATTTAATCCCAGGACCTGTAAATAACATTACCAATACTTTTTGCCATCTATATTAATATTATAACTTTCTGACCTTTTTTTATGAGCAAACTGTGAAACATTAAAAATTGGGGGATTTTTTATTTTATTTTCTTTATCAATTCCTACTATTTGTTCACACTCTCCCAATACAGTAGAAAGTCGTTTATCCGAACGTCTACTATCTGGAGCGTCAAATATTCGGACCAGTGTATATATATTATACACTGGTTGGTGTACAATGATTAATTTCCCCTATAAAGGTAAAATTGCGACATTTTGCACCTATTTTGCTTTTTCTCCAAGCACGTTTTCCGAATGTGATGATTTTTAATATTCGTATAGTGTCCGGTTTCATGTACTGCATGGATCGCATTCGCTTTTCGGTTATCCGAACAATCCCGTATCCGAATGGCGTCCGATCTCAATTGATTCGGATAAACGACGTTCTACTGTATATATATATATATATATATAATATATATATATATATATACACTTATCTTGTTCAAATTTTCAATCTTTAATTATATACTTTTTGTTCATCATACATTTTTTAAAACTTGTAGTGCATGACACTTGATGTTAATGCAGTTATTTAAATATTAATTCATTAGTTACATTTAATTAATGAATAAATACAGTAGAATTTGTTTTTGTGTGGTCCATTTTTTGTGCAATTTTTTCTGTGCGGTCTTCTTTTATGCCTTATATGAATTTTAAAGGCTTTGGCGCAACTGTAATATTTTCTATCATGGTACCAGGGGCGATCGAAGAGTGTTAGGGCCCCCTGCAAAGTCAGACTTGGCCTTTAATATTTTATAAATTGGGTAAATACATGGTGTTAATCAGGCCTTGGGCCCCCTAGAGTCCTACCCCCCCCCCCGAGGCAGGGTAGTAGAGGGGGTGTACGTTTCGATACTGTATGTACACTTTAAGACGTTCTGTTCATTTATTATAAATAGTCTCCCGACAATGCACGTTTAACTACTTTCTCTCAACGTACTAGCAGCACGTGCTTAATTGACGACGAAACTGTCAATAGGAGTGGCATTATCAATAATTTGATAGGTTATGAAGACGGACAAGAAGAATCGGATTTTTTGAGAGCGGATAAAATATATACAAGGATTTAGCTTCCTAACAAATTAGAAAAGCATTCTCAAAATAGGATACCAATTCCGAGAGGAGTATGAAATTTCAAAAAGAGCTTCGATCATACATATCTGGTTAGTGTGACATTTACAAGCAACTGACCACCCAATCTTAGTCAAAAAAACTTCTCTTATTTTGTGGTACCAAAAATAAATCAATTGAAATTGCATCTTCAAGTTATAAAAGCTATTTTGAACTAATTCATCACAGGAAGATGAGCGCTTTGCTTACGATGAGTAGCAGTAAATTATGTATGTGTATTTTGAAAACTTCTCCAGGTATACAATGAGGAAAAAATGTTTTTAAAATGTTTCTATGTGTAATTTAATTATTTGTTTTGTTATAGAAATATTTTCTCATAAATTTCGTAAATAACTGGCGTATTTTCTAATTGCGGCTTTCTTTAGGCGGTCCCTCTCCACCGCATAAAAAATTCTGTAGTATTTCGACAAAGTTGTTATAGGTAAGAATGTATGAAATTTTCAAACATTCTTTGTACGTTTATTTTTATGCGGTCCCTATCTACCGCACAAAAACAGGTTTTACTCTGATTATTACGCAGTTTCAGTGTGAATTGTGGATGTGAAAAAATACTACTAAATCCTCTGTCAGGAAAAAACGAAATTACTTCCCGAACAACCAATATATACAAACACACGCATATTTATACTATATTCGCAATCCGTATGTAAGATTTGAGTTTGACCTCTAAGGTTTTAAGTTTATTATGTTTGTGCAGGTTACTTATTTTTTAGCAGAATAGATGGGGGAGTGCCCTCTGTCTCCCTAAGGGTGGTACAGCACCCACTGTACAAATTATACAACAGTGACATTCAGATTGCTCAAATTGTAAAACTGTAATTTATATGTATTATGTAGTTATAATTTTCGTCTAATCTTTTCTGTAAAGCTTTCTATTTTTCGTATACCTTCTTCATTTGTTCCTTGTTTCACAAAATTCGTACTCTACAGTTAAATTCAAAACTTCTTACTAACTATACCTTATGTATAAATAAACTTTTTTCAGCATCCCGAGATTTATTTTTATTTCTAGAGAAATAAATAAAATAAAGCTGACCAAAAGACGTAATCAAATTTTACAAAACTATTCTCGATCTAAAACACGTCCTGCATGAAAATGCGCCGATATGATCTCTCTATCGCAGCTCCGAAATCGGCTCGGTTACCACATATGTAACGCTATTAAATTTCGGGAAAAGCGCAAAAAAAAAAAAAAAATCATGCCAAGCAGTGGCGTATTCTGCACTTTAGCCCTTAAAAACAGGGCACACAATAGAAACCCTCTTTTTCTCCACCATGAAGGATTGAGGCTGAATTAGTATTTGAGGAAAGTCCTTGTTGTGAAACCCTATATGTTTGAAGCAAAGAACTTTCACCAAATGGTACCAAAGAAAGCGTGCTTTTCCTAAACATACAGTTTGTGTGCAAGGGTTGGCTAACTTCTCGTAACTTTTGCATGAATAAATTTATTAGAACATCACGAATTTTTTTATATATATGTAGAGAGAGAGAGAAAATATATATACTTTTTTTGGAAAAAGAAAAGTATAGGATTTTAGGATCTCATATTTTTGCTTGTACGTATTTTGTTAGGGGAGAAATATTTTTCTTTATTAGTAAAGCACACTGAAGACTATTTTAATAGTTTTTAACCAATTCTCTTGTTGCTGAACCTGTCTTTTTGTTTAACATTGAAACGAGCCCAAATCCCTTCTACCCTGTGACCCAGCTAAAGGTGTGGAAGGAATTAAAGGATCATTCGACATGATAAATTCTAATTATTTTATTTATCACTGTAATCGACTCAAACTCTTTCTGTTTACATATTCTCTTCACTTCCAATTCACTAACTCTTAAACTCGCGAAGTAGAAATATATAAAATAAACTTAATTTACACATAACGTTTCCTTCTTCATGAGAAGATTGGTTAATATTTGCTAGCCCAAAAGAATACCCAAAAGGACTTGTTAATTGAAGGAAGATGGAGTATAGAATTGTCACAACATGACTTATGAAAAAAAATATTCTATCCGCTGAACCTTAAATTATGGTAACATCTCATTTTAAAATATATATTGTAACAAACAAAACTAGAAACAGCGACCTCTGGGGAATGTTCCTAGAAACAGTCAGTCGAGATGTGGCTGTCAAACCATGAGCATCAAGATTTAACTTTGTTCCTGTTAAAAAAAATTTGTTGTATTCTTAAATATTGTGTTTTCTATAAATGTTTTCTTCGTTGTATTTTTGATTGTAATATCTCTTAAATATTTGCCCTAGTACATTTTAATGTCCTATTAAAATATTTTACTGAAGTTTTTTTATGTCCCATTGCTTCCTATAATGTTTTATTTTAGTTGATGCAGTCACGTTCTTTGAATTTCTGACGTTATTGCATTCATTTCTTGAGAAAAGTTTGCAGTTATTTCTCACTTTAATGTTTTAAATTGATAAATATTGAGGAGAGAAATAAATTATATAGCGAAATTGAAATCTTCTCTCCGAAATTGTTTTGACATTACAAAGAATAAAGTACACTTTTGTGACAGATCTATACGCGTCCTTCTACTAACCCTCTTGGGAAATCTTTGGGGTTTACCGCTATATGAAAGTACCCAGAAGCTTATAGTAGATATATTATAGCAAGTTGAAAGCAGTAACTAAATATCCTAGATATCCTTTACCGCTCATTGATTACAAATATCCCCCCCACCAGAATTATATCCACGCTTGACTTAAGGTCTGGGTACTCTCTGTTAGCGGTAAACCCCAAAAATATCCCAAGAGGGATAGTAGAAGAACTCGTATAGATCCGTCACACTTTAAGCGCCTAAACTAAAAATTGATTTATGCTTGTAATCAAGACATATTATATAACTAAATACCATCCACTTTTCCAAACGTATGTTCTTTTTAATTCTACTTTGAATGAATAGAAAGTATTTTATCAACCATTGGAAATTAGAACAAGATATATACACTGAAGTGCCACTGAATTAGGGATACCTACCTAGTAACGGGTCGGGCTTCCTCTGGCCCAGATAACGACTGCCACATGACGAGGCATAGATTCAATAAGTTTTTGGAAACATTCCACGGGAATGACTTGCCAAAGATTAGCTAAAGCTGTCCATAATTCAATAAGGTTCGTTGGTGCTGTTTAATGGCCTTTCACGTCTTGTTCCAAAATATGCAAAAGATGCTCAATTAGATTTAAATGTGGTCTTCTAAGTGGCAAATTTATCGCAGAAAAATCAGAGTAATGCTCATTCAACCAGCCAGTAGCCAACCGGGACCTGTGAGAGGTACAGTTGTCTTGCTGGAAAACTCCATTGCCGTGAGGATAACAGAACAGCATAAGTGGGTGGAGATGAACACCCAGCAACTCTACGTACCGAATTGCATTGAGGGAGGTTGGTACACGCAACAAAGATCCCAAACAGTACAACGAAAAAACACCCCAGACCATGAATGAGCCACTATGCCCTTGAATATTTCCAACTTGGCATGCGGGATCCATGGCTTCATGAGCCTGACGCCGTATACTCAGCCTCCCGTCGGCGTTAAGTAATTGGAATCGAGACTCATCACTCCATGCTACTCGTACCAGTCCAGTCTCTGTGCTCTCTTGCCCAGGCAAGACGTCAAGCCCGATGGCGAGCATTGAATAATAGTACTCTCGTATATCGGCGGCTTCCGAAGCTCATACGGTGAAGCGAGGGTTGCACAATCTGTTTACTGGCTGCACGACTGGCACTGTCATTCAACTGGGTCGTAATTTGAGCTAATGTTTGACTTCATTAGCTACATACAATACGTCTGAGCCGTGTCTCACCACGCATTGTCAAAGCTTATTGTCCTTTAAAGTTTGCTCGATCGTGAGATTTTTGTCCACCATCCATATATTCTTGGTATACTCTTGACATTGTCGATCCTTTAATTCCTAGCTGTCTGAAAATTTCGGAAATTTAATGGCCCATGCTTCACGCGCCAACGATTTGTCCGCGATCGAGGGCGTCTAAATTAGGCAGTTTAACCATACTGGCAGTTCCAACAACTAATTCAGAACAACCATTGTACGTGATATATATGCAGTTACCACAGCATCCTCACTTGCACATAAATGATGCGCAGCGCTACACAATGTGCATAGCCCTTGCTATCCCTAATTCAATAGCACCTCAGTATATATATATATATATATATATATATATATATATATATATAGTGAATATATATATATATCACTTATAGTGAATATATATATATATATTCACTATCTTTGATATGAGGCCTGTCCGAAAACTAAGTAACGTTTCGTTCAACCATAACCGCAGTGGTAGCTTTGCAGTTCAACACTTTCGCTGCGTTTTCTCGGGTTGATCGTCAGTCCAGTTAGGCCAAAACAGCCGGACTGTTTTCTTTTTACACGTGTTAGTGGATGTTCAAAATGTCCAAGACAATTGCAGATCCCTCGGATTACGAAGAAGGTTCTGTTGTACGTTTTTTTAAACTCAAGGAGTTTTAAGAAAGAAAATTCATCGTGAACATGTAGAGATTTACGGTAGAAATCTAATGGGATTGATGAAATGGTGTGAAAGTGGGTTCCGCATTTCAAAGATGGAGGAACCAATGTTTATGACGAAGCGTGGAGTGGGTGGTCTTCTATTTTCAATGATGGTTTGGTTGAATGTGTGAATGAGAAAATTCGTGGAATTAGATGGTTCACAAGATAAGATTGCTTTATACTGAGTTTCTACTCATGTCAAAAACTATTTACCAGCAGCACCTTTCTTTAAAGAAGGTCTAGACAAGTTGATTTCCTGATATGAAACATTCCTGAACAATGGTGGCAACTATGTAGAAAAAAAAATAATTTCCCTCGTGTTCTTTATGTAAAAATAAATTTTGTTTTGAAAAAATATTTTCTATGCGAGTTTTTACAAAACTGTACATAGTTCCCAGACAGCGAGTGAATATTAACGTCACACTGTTCAGTTACACGAGGCCTTTTTTGCGACGGACCTCATTATTTTGAACCATGGTCAAGTAACGAGGATGACAACTAGCTGGCAACCCCCTTCTACCACACCACACGGGAGGACGTTTGAGCTATTAACATATTAAACGTGTGTCACTCCCTTACACGGCGGGTCTTCAGTGGTACTGGGCTTGAACTCACGACACGCCCCAGTTACGAGTCCGTTACCTTGACCACTAGGCTACCGCCGGCAGGGTCAGCTCTGGTAGTTTTACTGCCCCGGACAAAAATAGAAACTGCCACCCCTCTCTCCAAAGCAAAAAAATTAAAAAAATGAATTGTTCATATAGATACACACCTATAAAACTTGAATAATTTTTGCGAACCAAAAGGCAGTATAAGAATTATATATATATATATTATTTTAAGTCTTAAAAAATACAAAATAATTCGCGAAATTAAGAATATAATTACCAATTATTATTTGAAGCGAGTAAAATGTAAAGAAGAAATCGCCTCTTCCAGCTGGTCAATTTCTTCGAAAAAGAGTCTACTGGTGATAGAGATTACAAGCGTTTATTTTAACGTATATAGTTACTACACTCAAGACTAAAAAAAAACTTCTCCTTTGTCGCTTTCTATGTACTAAAAATACTCTTATTACTTCTGTCTCCATTTAAATAGCTGAAACCAAACATTGTATGGGTGAAAGAAATGTTCGTTGTGACCCCACTCCGGACTGGGGAGAAAGTTACTATTGAAAGATGTGTATACGTATCGAATTTCATGATTTAACATGTACTCCCGCATCGAACCCTTCAAGTTTCAACATAAAAGAAAATAGACATTAAACATACAGAATACAAAAGCAGGATATAAGATACGTTAAATAAAATACTAAATTCCCAACCAGTAATATTTTAGAAGAAGAAAAAAAATTGTAACAAAAAAAATTATTTCTAAAATTTGATTCAAATGCCACCCTTAAAACTTGCCACCCCGGACAGGTGTCCGGTTTATCCGACCCTAGAGCCGCCCCTGCCTTGGGTACTAGTTTCCGGACAGGCCATGTATGTATATATATATATATGTGTGTGTGTGTTTAAGTGTGTTAAATATCACAGATTTACGGTTCTTAGAACGTAATCTAAAGATGGACAAATTTACTTTAACATGTTGATAATTCAAGTAATTATTATAAAATTAAATCAGATTGTGGGACGCATGTATTCTCGGTTAAAATATGATGCCTCGGATTGCTTTTGTTCACTAAGAAAACGTCGTGTAGAGTGCGGCGGATTATCATTAAATTTGCTGGAGCTCAAAATACTCATTTGGGTACTGGAGTTCCAGCTAGCATTGTTTTTCGCTTAATTATTGTTTACTATTGTCATGAGCTTTACAGTAATTCATTGTATTACTTTAAGTGGTACTTGATTCCTGGTCACTTACTCATTCAATTAATAATCATTTCTTCTATGAGGTATTCAAATATTTTTTTCTACAAAACACAATGTACAGAAGTAAAAATTTTTTTCCAAAAACTAAGCTTAATGTTAATGATTATATATCGACTCTAAATGCATTTTCATCTTTTCTTTTAATTTCAATCTATTGTAATACTTGTATAATAAGTTCATACTGGGTGTTAGAACATCAAATAAAGTAATAAATTAGAAATGAAAGCTCACTTACGGGCCAAAAAGATTCAAATGATTGATTTTTAGTTTTTGATATTTCTGAAATCTCCAATTCATGGCGTTTTTAGGAATCTAACACATATGCCATATTTTGAGTTAGAAGTATGCCAAAATGACTTAAAAAATTTTTAACTGACATGCCATGCCCACTTTTAACATATATTTGACTTTTAAATATCCTGAAATAGTTGCAAAGCCTTCTTTTTATTTATTCATACGCAATTAACTTTAGATAACAGTACAACTGCAAGTTTAACTGTTAAATTTTGGAGCGGAATTTGTAATTAAATGGTTGGAGTTATTTGAATTTATTTAAATTATGAACTAATCAATTATAAAATAATATATTTGCGGAGTATCAAACAAAGATCAACAAGTTGAACTTACTTTGACAAGATAAGATCTTTTATAAAAACTAATGTTTTCTAAAAATTTTCTTTTAAAAATTTTTTGTAGTAGCTAAACCTATTGCATGCATGGATATATATGCTTGCGTATACTGAAGTAAAATTTTCGAAAAATTTCTAAAGAATTTAGCTAGAAAACGCATGTCGTAACAAAAAAAATCACATTTTTTATTAAATTTCTAACTAGTATGTTATACAAAACATCTTTTTTTTTTAAAAAAAAAGAAACTAATCAATTTATTTTTAAATTTCTCTTAAGTATAAAGATAAAGGTTTATTTAATATACAGAAAATGTCTTGAGTTTTTATGTTTATTAGCTTCTGAGAAAAAGTTACAAAAGACATATTGTCATTGTCGTTGCGAAAAGCTTGAAATAGACAAAAAAATAAATAAATTTTTTATATACATAAAAAATAAATAAATTTTATATACATTAAAAATAAATAAATTTTTATATACATAAAAAATAAATAAATTTTTATATACATTAAAAATAAATAAATTTCCAATTTAAAAACAAAAAACACCAGTCTTCTTGTGGCTTTTTTAGAAATCTCTTGTCTAACATGTAGAGAAACTTGTATTCTGATACTTTATTAAGTTGTTAGTATGTTAACATTCAAATCCATAATGAAAACACTTTCGGAACGTCGTATCATCAAATACTCCAAACCATTACTTTAACATATTGATACATTATTACAAGGCATTCATGATGTTTTATGATCAACGTTGATGTTTGTAATGCAACCAAGCTAAAAGTATATATTATACAGATATTGAGAAAATGAATGTAAATGTTACAAAATATCTCGATAGACAAAAACTACAGAAAACTATGTATGCATTTTCTGGGTAATTTAAGAGATTTTTGTTTCCTATTTTAGTTAAAATAAATTTAGAAAATACTAATGTTTAATAAAATGGGACAAATACAGGTTGCAATTCATTATTTTGTGACAAAGTGAATTTTTACATTAAAAATACAATTTTTTTTAAAAAACGATATTTTTAAAATTGCGTGTACCTTTTTCTCAGAATCTACTGTATAAATACACATGATATTTTTACTGAACATAACTGATATATAACTATGTATACTGAATTCAGCTTTTTTGAAATTTCCCCAAAATATTTTGACACAGAACAGTTATTGCTAAAAAAATGACAATCTTCAAAACATTCATAGCGTTTTAATTCATAGCAAAACTTTCACGTTGCATGTTTTTGAAAAAACTTAACAATATATTTGAAAAATCTCACTTCAGTAAAAAGTATATAATTAATATACAGACAAAATTTGAAGTTTTTTCATTCAACTGTTTCTGAGATAAAGGTACATAAAAAAGCACAATTTAACATTATAGAGGGGCAATCCTTAAAATTAGGAATCGCGCTTGAACAAACGCTATGTGAGAATCTTTTATCTTTTGATTCTGAATAAATATTATTAAAACGGGTTATTTTTCAAAATTAAGCGCATTAACTTAATTATTATCATTACCTAGAAGACTCCAATTTACTAAAATAAGTGTAATTAAAGAACTTATCTTCACTTCCTTTTAAAGTCTTGCTAACGTGAAACATTTATCGTATTTAAGTAAAACGTAATTTTTTAGTTTTCGAGATCAGCTGGTGTTCTGTTAACTCGGTGAATCCCATCAAATTTTTCACACGATTATTTTGATTGATTTTAAAAATTTGAGCTAGAGAGAGATTCAGTTATTTCTTACGCTAAGTCTTTTAATTTTTATACTAAATTTGTTAAAATATATTTTTATAAAAATTGTTAAAAGGCATGGGATTGAATCTTCAACATCGCCACATGATTTTTGATAGTATTTTTAATTATAAGCAATTCAAGTATGATAAATTCGGGGTTAGCTGAGATCAAATAATTTGTATTTAATGCCCTGTACATGTTGTTGTTGCTTATTCACTTGGCCTAGACTACAAACTAGACCAAGTCTAAAAGACCATGTCGCTTAATTAAATTAAAAACAACATCCTCCTCATTCAATAATTGCCCCACAGAGGCAAGAATACATGCAATGATATGGGAGGGAGAAGCCATAGCCGAACAGCGTCAAGAAGCATAAGTCTTCTTAGATCCATTAAATATTAAGCTCTTGATGTGACCAGTCCTAAGTCTAGATAAAGTGGTCTGAGCAAGTCTAGGACAGTGCACTGCAGGGACAATCCCGGACACTTAGCGGCATAACAAGCATGCTCAGGAGGAGACCTCTAAATAGTTTGGATCTTGCCCGTGAACAGAGTGGACCTAGGAAGCTTGTAGTTCAGAGGAAGAGCCAGTGGGATGTGCCCTGTACATAGTACGTATTATTAAAGCTAAATTATAAGTTCACCTCTCAATGAATTCCTACATCCCTCCAATAGCTATAGAACAGAATCGCTGATAAAAAACTTCATCAGTAACCAGAAAAAAAGCACTTGAAATATTTTCAAATAAAACTTACCATCGCAGAACACTTTTTTGAGCAAATCGCTTTTTCCATTACAAGATGAAAAAATCGAGGCAGCCAATAGAAAATTGATAGTATTCTCATCATCATACTGAATACGGATCTTTAGACAGAGATAGGTAAGACTAAAAGTAGTTGTGTATGAAACAGATAGGATATATATATATATATATATATATCTCGACTAATATAAAAATTCAAAATTTTAAGGACTTTGCATTAAGCATTAATTAAAGTTTTATAAATATTCTATAAAAACATTTGCTGACGAATGAATTACACCATACCTTTGTTATGAGAGTATCACTGTACATTATTATTTTTTAGCATTAGACACTAATTGTCTTTATTTCGTCATCTAATGCCCTTGAATCAATAATTAAAGCTATTGTATGCGCTGGAAAAAGAAAAGTTGATATAGATAATTCAAGGAACTAATTTTATTTTTCGAATTTTTAATAAAGAGTTTTGATGCTTCTTTTTAATTTTATTTTTATTTCAATTAAAATAATTGCCCATTATTATAAAAATTTTGAAATAATTCAAAATTAGATGCTTTGTAATTTCCATATTTTTTAACAATTGGAATGATGTAATTCGCAACTGTTGTACGTAAAAATTTATTTATATACACCAAGTTATGAACTAATGGCATGAGCTCTGATAAAAAAAATTAGGATTGTATGCTGGGACTCAAACGCAGCAATTTTAAATGTAATCCTTAGAAATGATCATTAATATTTTTCAGAAAATTGCTTTCTCTTTCATTGTTTTTGTTCTAAATCAAACACAGCTTTTTCTTAAAAGAATGAATGCGTGGAGAGAGAGTGAAAAGAAGCACTCTCTGATTTAGAAACAAGTAAAATAAAAGATCTTTTTTAAAGTCAATTCCTACTTAGGTCGGTCAGCAAAGAAAAATATTATTTTAGTTACTTTTTATTAAATAATTACAATTAGTATAAATATGTCTATACATATGACAGAATCACAATATTACGTGGCAAATAATTTTTATTAATTATCATTAAAGTATCGTATTGTCATCCGAAAAAAACCGTGTATCTAAAATTTCAGCTCAAATGAGCGCTTTAAAATGGGAGAAAAATAAGACTTTTTAAAGTTTTGACACAAGTCGCCAAAAACGATATTAATGTGGCAGTATTTGTAATTCTTTGAACAATTAGTTTAAACCATTAATGTTTATAAATTATAACTAAATTACCGTATTGTCATCAAAAATAATCGTGTATATAAAATTTCAGCTCAAATGAGTGCTTTAAAATGTATATTATTGACGATTGAAAATTTGAACAAGATATGGGGAGATTGTGAACTAATGGTAGGAATTGAAAAAAAGAGCTCTGAAGCATTTTGACTTCGAGAGGTTATTCATTTATGAAACAATTAAGATATTCTCTGTGACCAACATCATTGCAGGCCGCACTAGAAGCGGTCATTCGCGTTCGATAAGAACATCAGCTCTAGTCATAACATTAACCCCTTTACAGGTTTACCCATACACTGTACAGGCTCCCGAAAGCTGGTCACAACCGGTTTGCCCGTACGCTTTACGGCCACTGATATTTTCTTTTTTCTATCTTTGATTTGCATTTTTAAGAGATTCAGTTTATCATTGGTACTGAAATACTTCTCATCCTGGATATTATTTGTGGTGAAGGCGGGAATTTTTCATGGAAGGCAGGAATTTAGATTCTTGAAAATATTAGATAAAGAACAGATATTTTGGTAAGAGGCAATGTACAATTTGTTTCTTGAGAAGAAATGGAAAGATAATCCAAAAAAGACCAACATATTATCTCTGTCCCCATTGCAATGAGAGTCTTGGTGTTACACCAAGCTACAATTATATGAGCACACACAGAAAATCCACAACCGTTTAAAAAGGAAGTACGAAGATGAAATTTTTTTGCAAGTATGCTAGAAATTCTTTTGGAGTATATCTCTCTCAAAAATTCTTCACAAGCATGCACGGTGTACATAAAAAAGCAAAAATTAAGGGGCTTTTGTGTTCTACAATTATAAAATTAAAAATAGTGTGAAAAAATTATTACTTAAGAAGTCAAGGGAAAAATTCGTCAAAATCCTTCTCGAAAGAAAACTAATCTTGCCTAACGAGTTAATGAGTAGAATGTGTCGCTTCTTATTCATAGATTTTAGAACAAAAGTAATCGAAAAGTAATTGGTCCTTTTCTTCCAAATGAATTTAAGCGTCTGAGGTATCTTAACCCGGATGCTGTCGCGAGGGGTACTGATTCACCCCAGGTCCATGAAATCTTTAATTCTGGGAAAACTGTTTATTTGTTACAAATGACCTTATCAGTATCCTCCTATATGACAGCCTTCTTGGGAACTAAAATGTATTTGTTCATGTCTCCCTCTTTTGTGGGAACGGCAAACGTTTTTTTACAATCTGAAGGAACGCGTGACCCCTTTTGTTCCAAAATATTTTCTATGAAAAGGCTACATTTTCTCCTGTGAATGCTTTAGTGGTTTTGATTGCTGTAAAAGAATTGGGCACCTGTGCGATTATTCGATGAAGTTGAAACTGATCAAGCGAGAGTAGAACCTGATGAAATAATGGACGTTAATCTTGATAACGAAAGTAAATTTGTGAAAAGTGATGAACATGAAACATTTGAGTTGAAAGGAAAGTTTTCAAATGCTATTTTTAAAAAATCCATCAAGAAAGATATGAAGCCACAAATGTACAAAAGACACACTGAGCCCTGTCAAAAGCACACAAACAAGAAAAGTTACAAATGCTATTGGCCATTATACTAACCATGTTATTCTGTATTTTGTAAATAGGTTCTTTTTTGAAATTTGCTCCAGGGAGTAAAAATCACAATTTTCATTAATTATGTCAAACATATAGCATCTTTTTTACTCTATACCTTTTGTTTAATAAATAGACTTCACAAATAAGTCAAATTTGTTTTGCTTCTGTCTCTTTGCCTGAACTTCATTATCCTTAATTTATGGACATGAGTGTACTTTAAGAGAGATGGTACTTTGTTTGTAAAACGACACACACAAGGTTTTATTTAGTAGGTTTCTTACTGATATAAGAAGTTATGTTAAAAACCGCAAAAGTTGTCAGATAAACAAGGAGTCCCATTAGAAAAATATGATGTAATCGCTTCCCCTATGTGAAAAACCCTTTAAACTTTTGTCAATAGATAGTGTAGGTGGATTAAAATGTTAAAACTCTGTAGACAAGTATTTTCTCATTATTTGCCACCAGGTATGTTTGAACTTTCCCATCAAATTGTGCAATAATAGATATTTATAGTAATAGTTTAAAATAAATTTTTCAACATCATGAAAAAAATTTAAGTGATAGAAATACTGCATTCTCCTCTTCAAAATTTAAACATTTCTTAAGTCTTAATAATGTCTCTCAATTATTAACTACTTCTCACAGACCAAAAACTAATGGAAAGGTTAAACATGTAGATCAAACCATCGTTAGCCGCTTATAAAACGTGAAATTAGTAACAACTCAAGTAAAGTCCCATGGACAAAATTTTGGAGAGAAGTAACCCATGAATATAATCACATACAATAACAGGCTTCTCTCCAACCTTTTTTTTTGTATGGTAATTTACCTTATGAAATGTCACTAAAAGATAATTAAATATATCCTCCTATAGATATATATATAAAGCAAGAAAATTACCCAAAGAAATAATCAAACAATACGACAAAAATTTCAAGAAGCTGATTTCAAGGTTGGTGACTTATAATGTATGAAAAATTTCAATCCCCCAATGCAAGAAAATTAAGTTCCCCATATTGAGGCCCTTATACAGTTTTTTTAAAAAAATGCTCCGATGTATTGTTTGAAATAGATAGACCCAATGCCCTTAATAAAACTGATATGGAATTGGCTCATTCAGTCCGCATAAGGCATTTTCATCCCTCTCAAAATTTTCAATTAAATTATATTCAACGAAATACCCAAAATATGGAGAAAAAGAAACTAAGGAAAAGAAACCTATTAGTAATATTGGAGTGACTGAGTTTTGCTTAACAAAACTTATCAGAGAAGAAGAGTATTATAATATGATATTTTGTATATGACAATATAATATGATATATAGTATATTTTTTGTGTTAAGTGAAATTGTTTATATTTTATAAGAGAAAGTAGAGTGTGTGTGTTTTATTATATACAATTTTTGAGAATATTTAATGTACTTCATTATTTTATTTTACGAGGTTAAACGGATTTGTATTTCTGATAATTATTGGTGTCTTAAGGTTGAAAGTTGTAAATTTAGTTATTAAAGAAATGTCTCTAATGTACTAATACTAGTGATGTTGATTTTAATGAGAAACAATAAGAAATTCACATTGCATTCTTTTTTCTCCACTGAATTTTATTGTTTTGTTAATTACTTTTTTTTTCAGCAACTTTATTGCATTTTATTTAATCTTTTTCATTTTGAAATTATGGGTTTTAATATGATAGTCACATATCAGAATTCCCTGCTTTTTTCACTGTTGTTTGTTTAAATTAAAATTAATTTAACAACTTGAAGCTTATTTTCGAAAATTATGTCATTGGATAGAAGAGATTTCAATCGTTATGAATTTTGTATATGTTTTGAAACATTAGGAGGATAAACTTGTTTAGTTTGATTTGTACACCTCTTTTTGTTTTCATATTAGCATCTCTGAACATCTGTGATTTTATCCCGCTGATTTCTCAGGGAGATGTACTTTAAAAGAAATAGTATGAGAAATTTGTATTAGTGAATGTGAGATGTAAGAGAAAGAGAAGAATTTGTCTATGAAATGTGAATAAACTTAAAAAAAGTTGCGGAGAAATTCAAAATATTTTATATGATTTTTTTAAGTAAAGGTGAATGTTGTGTACTTTTTACTACACCGTTTTTTTGTCTTTGAAAAGTAAATACTAGAATTGATGACAGACTTCTTTTTAGAAAGGAGTCCACTTTTTGACTCAAATATAATATAAGAGCTATATTATAACGAGTACAAAATAGAATGTTGTTTGATATGGGAAGAGTGTATATGTTGTTATAAACCGTTTTAACATTATTAATCACTTCATTTTATTAGTGTCTGTATTTTAATGTTTTTAACAGTGTATTTTATCCATGCAAAATTTTATGTAACAATATCAAGTTTTACAAAGATGCAGAGTAGATTTTAATACATATTTATCATCTTCATATTTGTATAATATCATGTATTTTTATCTGCAACTGTGTAATTGTTTGATATGATGATATTTTTCAATGTATACAACAAATGGATAAATTATATGCTAGCAATAATACAAATCTAATATTATGAAAGTATATTAGGAAAAGTGCAGCTCGTGTCCTGGAAGCCAATTAGATTCAAAACGCTAGTGTACATTTTCTGTGTAAGGAGTTTTATGTTTATCAATTAGTATTTTAGAAGTTTATTGTTATAATTTCGTTTATTTTATTGTGTTTTGTTTTTATTATTCCTATTACTTAAATCTACCTCCTGTGTGTAATATGTGTTTCTATATGATGTTATGTACATAGAATTGATTAAGTTTGTAAGAGAGAAAATCCGCGCTAGTAACTCCCTCTTAAAATTGGGGAAGAGGAGCGGGCAAATGTAATGATAATTAAATTAGATCTAAAATAAAATCCCCTATTTACCACTTAACTTTTATTTTACATCTTCAAGTGTTAAATTAAATACCCAAATATTTCTCCGAAAAAATTTTCCAAACAGAACATTTTTAATTCCAGATCATTATTTTTATAGCCACCATCTGCCATCCTTAACTTTCAAGTAAAACACATCAACTAAAAAGAGTACTTAACAGTTCTGGACATAAGTAGTCAGCCCAGTTAAAACTTCACTTGGCGTCCTTTTCCTCTCAGTCACAGCCATATAAATTGCTCGCTGAATAAAACTGTTTTTTAAAAAGTTTTTTGTTGACTTGAAACATTATATATTTATATATATATATATATATATATATATATATCTGCAAACAATTAAAATGAGAATTCTCATGTCTCAGGCTAGAATTTTAAACGAGCATCTCGTAAAAAAGATCATAAGAAACTGTAATTAGAAGTTTTTAACAATCTCGTACAAAATTTCACTCTCTGCAGCAATAAATAACAAGAATTGACGAGGGATATACAAAGACATATCTACAGGGGCAGGTGAGCCATATGATCATAAACAGAAAAGGATAAGCTTTATGTGTTGAGTGATCTTTGAAACCGACAGTCTGTTAACTGCTTTAGAAGAAGCTTTATTGTGCTATTACTTAATAAATTACAGCTTCAATCAAAAACATATACAAGTCATTGAAAACAGATAATGAAACAAGCAGCGAATTATAGAAACTTATTTTAATTCAAAAGGAATCTTTTACAAATAATTTAATTCGTGAGTTTTCGATTGACAAAGTTTACTTATTTCCTGTGTTAGATACTTTTTACTGAACATTTTCTTTACCAAATCATTAAGCAATTATTACGATGCTAAGGAAAATAATAATAATTCATTTCTTTAAATGCATTTCTTCAGTTATTACAATTAAACTCGGCTTTTGAGCACTTCCAAAATGCATGTTAGTAGAATTACCCGGAAGTATTCGTTCCATTGAGCAAACTACCGTGCATTGTTTGGGCTCTTTCCTGGAAAAAAAAATTAAAAGCTTAAATATTATTTTATTTTTCAGCACACATATATATCTTAAACTTCCCATCTGTTACAATACAGAGTTATTCTGTTATTTATAATACAGAGTCCCGTTTGATATTTATAATACAGAGTCCCATCTGTTATTTATATAATACAGAGAATAAAATAATTATACTCAAATACAAAATAACAAATACATCGACATACTTCAATATTTGTTCAGGATTTCTTTTTATGCCGCGTATCGGAAAGAAATATCGTCCGCCTAGTTGTCAGATTAGGGTTTGCAGCCTTGGGAGCCCGGTGGGTTTTTCAAATCCTGGATTAAAATAACCAATCCCGATATTGAATTTTTGTCTGAATTGCATTTTGAAATTTTTTTAAAGTATTGTGAATCTGGTATTACATTTAATGTATCTTATTTACTTATTTTCTACTGTATACGTTTAATGACAGTTTTCTTATGTGTTAAACCGTGAAGGGTTTGATGCGGGTGTGTATGTTAAACCGTGAAATTTGATATATTTTCTCTTATTTCCTTCTGTAACTTTCTCCCCATCACGAGTGAGGTCAGAAAATGGACATTACTCTCACCCACAGGATTTTTACTGTCAACTAACTTGAAGGGTACAGAGGCAATTAGAATTTTTAAAAGATATCTAGCTACAGGAGATGTTTTCTTTTACTCTTCTGAATCTGCTCTCATTTTCGGAGCTTGCACGGATTTTGAAGTTATTTTTCTCAAGCACTTAATGCAATATATTATTTTTAAAGTCTTATTTTTATAATTTATTAAAAGTTTATTATACATTTTTTGTATTATTAATTAACGAAGGGCAAGAGTCATAACGTTAATTAAACGCTCAAAATCCAAACGATGAGAGGTAAAAGCACGAAAGAGGCACTCTGGTCATCCACCCAACGAATTATATATTACTCTAGAGTGAAGTAACTTGAGATTCAAATAAATTTTGTGATCTCTACCATCAACTGTCTCATTTTCGAATAAATTGGTCTACTAAAAAGTTAGTCTAAATCAATCGTTTACAAGTAGATCGTATGAAATAGCAACAGGTTTTTAATTTTGAATTATGATGTATTTTTAAGATATAAATTAATATACAAATACGGTAGTACTTCCTGTAAGATACACTTTGAATAAGGTTCAATTAATGTTGGTACCAGTTGCTTTGAATGTGGACCTTATGTATTTACCTGCCATTTAAGGAAATTCTATTTGAGTTAGGGTTTGCAGCCCCGTGATGCCGGTGTTTCTCAATCCCGAAATTTAATTTCTGGCTAAATTATGTTTTGAAATTTTTTTCTCATTAAAATTTATATAGAAAGCTTCCACTTCCGAAATGAGATATTGCACGTCATTCATTTCTATTTACCAGTAATAAAAAAATGTGACTCATTTGTTTTATCTATTTGCAATAAATTTTGACCATGCAGTGTTATCAATTCTAAATATAATAAACATAAAAAACAGTGTTTCAGGGCTTTTTTTCTGTTTTAAATTTACAATAAGGTTTTGGAAAATCTCGAACATATCAATTTTTAATTCAAATGGGGCAATTTTTAATAAATTCAAATTGTACTATTTTCAATGAATTCATTATGTACTATCTTTTATTTGTCTTTTTATGATGAATTAAGTTTTGTTTTGATTTGTTTCAATAAATAATAATATTAAACCAATTTTTTAATTATGTTTTCAGTTTTATCACGTACTTTCAACCATGCTAATGTGCAAGTAGTTTCCAAAAATAGTTCAGTCTTAAGCCCAGGACCAATCCCGGGATTTAGATAATTTAATCTCGAAATCCCGGGATTGAAAATATAGCACGGGATTGCAAACCCTATATCAGACTGCGTAACTCCACAAAGGGAATGAATTTTATACAGGTGTGCTACGTGCCAAGCGCTGTTTCGCGCAATTCCTTAAGCGCACCAAGCAGCGGCTGTTGTCGAGTTGCGAGGATTCCAAGATGGCGGCCTAACGGTAACAAATCGTGAGAAAAATAATTTTAAAGAACCTTTTTGAAATATATTTCAAATTTAGAATATAGAAATAGGTTAAAAATAAACAATATCAATCAATTATGATAGTAAAAATTATATAATAATAATAGCATGAAATATATTATTATTATCATATAATATAATTTACCAGTAATTATGATACATGATAATATTCATACAGTTTTATATAATTATAATAGTTATATATAATAATACTCATAAAATATAACAATAATTATTATAAATAACATAATAATAATTATAAATAAATATATATATCACATTTTTAATATTTATAAAAAAAATATCCATCTCTCTCTCTCTCTCTCTCTCTCTCTATATATATATATATATATAATATATATATATATATATATATATATATATATATATATATATATATATATATATATATTTGAAAATAGCACAAAATGCTACAGAAGACTGAAATATTAACTTGTTGAGCAAATGTAATGGAAATGGTTAAATTTTTAAGGTAATCGAATTAAAATCGTCTATGTGAAATTAATAGGGTTACCGTGGAAAAAAACAATAAAAATTAACTCCAATTATATATATATATATAATCTCCATGGCAATCACATCAGCACACTATAAAAATATAAATGTTATCGCCCATCTTGGCTACCATAAACAAGAACTTGGCACTTAGCACTCCTGTATCAAATTAGCATCCCAGAAGGAGTAACGCATTTTGATAATTATGCCAACGATACGGAGAATAAATTCCTGTTGCCTGTCGATTGACTTTTAAAAAATAAATCATCTGAATTTTTATTTATGATATTTTTAACATTTTAAAATACGTTTAAATAATAGAAAATATTTTTTAAATGTTGGTATTTTTATTATTGGCTTCTTTCATGAATTCCATAGTATCTGCAATATAAAAAGCTTTAAAATAAAAATCATGAAGTGAAAAGTTTTTTTAACAAAGTTTTAAAAACATGCATCATTTCAAAATTTATGAGCTTTTTTCGGTACACTCGAAATACTTTATTATTATTTATTCTAATACATTTTTTCCATTCTGGTAAAGACTATTCATATAAATAGAATCATATGTTTTTTTATCTTTTATAAAAAATGTATTAAAATTTTTTTCGTTGTTTACTTTGAAAAGATGACAATATATCTTAAATAAAAAGCGAACATATGTACTTAAATTCACCTGGGGGGGGGGAATGCGTTGTATCATATTGTTAAGAGTTGTATGTGAAGTAAATTATACATTTAATTACATTATACATATATTTATTATCATAAGCACTAGTAAATTTTTTTAAAGAAATTTTTTACCATTAATTTTTGATGTTTTTTTTTTTTCTTCTGTTAATTTCTCCTGCAAAGATATAAATTCAATCTTAGGAAATCATAATATATAAACATAATAATAACTCTTATGTGAAATCATAACATACTTTAAGAGAAAATTCCACTGAATAGTTAAAAAGAAAATATAAGTGTTCTGAAAAAAAAGCTAACAATGGTGCCAAAGAAATCGTGATTTTGATGGTCTTCGCTGCCTTTTTGCAACTTAACGGTTGCATGTAATGCGTTGTGTAATCCGCAAAATTCCAAGGGATTTGGAAATTGGACTCAAAATATGTCAAGTTAAAATAAAACGCTCATAAAAATTATCAAAATATATCAGCAGTCCTGAAAGATATTTGGAATTTCCTATCATTTGATGAAAATGAATTTTATCTTTTTCATTGGAATTTTTTATTTATATTAAAAACTATTTATCATGATTAACTATTTAGAACAACATGACTAATTAATTTTTTACAGAGAAGTGACCAGCCTGACTCCTAAACTAGCAGCAGTTCGCTATGAAGCTTTCATATTTAACAAGTTCAATAAGTAAACTGAAATAAGCTTGTAATATATATAACTCTCCCTCCCGTCCCCCCCCCCAAAAGGTTGAACTTTCCGTGTTCATCATTTTATTTTTTAGGTATACATTCTATAAAGGCAATTTATTTATAAATAAACATGTCCTGGACTTTTCGATACATTTTTACTTTGCTATTTATTGCACTTAAAGTGATGATAGGCCTGATAAAATTGTGTATTTTTTTTCATATATATTTTCAATTCACAATACCTTTTCAGATTTCTCTTTCTTTAACTCCTTTTATTTCACATCCAAATTCTTTAAGACAATTCGCGACAGAAACGCACTCTAGTAGCTCTGCCACCGTTAACATTCCAATGGAAATTGGAAAATACTTTAAATTGAAATACATAAATTAAATAAAAAATAATATTCAATGTATTCTTAAATCGAGAGTCTCTGCAGCAGTAATAGCAGAATCAACAGCCTAAAAACAAAAAGGAAATTTATATTAGTTACATTTGTCAAAATATAATAGTTTTCTCCTTATAAAAAAGTAATACAAATATCTATGTGCCATTATACCTAGTGAAGGTATTATCCACTCCTTAAAAGGGAAATTGCATCACCAAAAAATAATGCATCAGAAGCGATAGTTGTGAGATGGATATGCAAATGATTAAAGTTGCAAACTCATCTGTTCCCTTGGTACTTATATTCAGTTTATAAAGGCCAGCAACTTCCCCTTCTCATAAACAGCATCTGAGGTTTTGCGTAGCATTTGTGGCTTTCTAAGGAACATAGAAAAGTCCATTGAGACGTCGAAGAGCTCAACACGATGAATTACCGACCGGGGAACATGACCGTCTTATCGGACTTCATGAACTGGGTTTGTCGCTGTGTATAATAGCAACTCGTGTTGGTCAGAACGTGAGTACCATCCAACGATTTGTCACACGATGGATTCAGGAAGATCTGCGTGCTCGCCAAAAAGGATGTGGTGCGCACCGACCAGTGTATTCGCCAGTTGACTATTCGAGCGTGGGACATGATATCCGAAGCCAGTTGTCCCCAAGAGCTAGTGGATCTATGTCTACCCAACCATACGCAACAAATTGCATGAAGTACAGTTACGTGCATGGGTACAAGACACAGGGGTACCATTGACCAGTCAACAAAGCACTAGATACCTGACGTGGTATCTTCTTCATCGTACATGGACATGGAATGGCATAGGATACGGTTCCTGAAGGAATCTCGTTTCTATCAATGGAGGAGTGACAGCCATTGACGGGTATGGTGGTGATCCGGAGAATTCTACAAACCAACTCATTACACCGAGTGTTATACCAGTCCTACATAGGAAATTAGTTTGGGGTGGCATAATGTTTGGTCGAGAACACCTCTGGAACACGTTGACGGTGGTTTGACAGTGGACCGCTACGTCACACAAGTTGGGGGAACTTGTTCTGTCCTGCTTTCAGGGAGCACTCAACACGGGGTTCCAGGAAGGCAATGCCAGATAGCATGTGGCACAATGAATTCCTAACAGCCTGACTGGATTGGAAATCTTTCCCCAGCCACAAATTCTCCAGATCTGAATCCCTTCAAGCACCTTGGAGTCTTATTGGACGTAACATGAACTAAGGACCACTATCGCAAACCGTAGATGATATATGTACAGCAGTACAGGAAATGGTTATCTCAGGCAACTATCATGATAGAATACCTCCCGATGGTGTGTCTGCCCGAGGAGGGAACTTTAGATACGAATAAATTGGTTTATAATGATTTTATTTGTCTGTTTTTGTAATCATCCACCTCACCTCTATCGTTTACTGCACCTGAAATTTGCACGAGGCTACGTGCGTTATTTCTTGGTGTTGAAATTTCTTTTTTGAGGAGTGTATATAAGCCCGTAGCCATTTTCAAAAAAAATAATAAAACTTTCTTCATACCAATAATTTTTTGCTGTGTTTCCAAATGTTTTTAAAAATGAATATTGTGATTTTTAATATATATTATGTAGCATTCTGAATGTAGCACAAAGGTCTAGCAAGAAAGTGAAGGAGTTCCACAAACAGAGAGGATCAACTACGATCAGCAAGTGATTTTAATATTCGTAACTTAATTTTCAAAAACAACGTCTGCTTAGCAGATTGCAGGACTCTTCCATGGAAGGCGATACACAAAGCAACACTTCTAGGTACAGATTCGATGACAGTATGGAGATGGTGTCTTATAGGAATTGATCTTTATTCACTCTGTCAGTCATTTTTCCAGTTCGTCTTCTAAACATAGCGATGGCAGAGCATACAATCAGCTTCCAGTTAACAAACCTACTCTTTTCTCAATTCAATCATCGCGGTTCTTTTTTGGGCAGCGGTACCAGTACGAAGACCTGATGTCCGCTCGACTCGACTTCGTATAGGACACACTCGTCTAACACATAGACATTTATTGCTAGAAGAGATCCCCACAGTTTGCGTCTTTTGCCAATGTGACCTCTCCATTTTACACATTTTAATAGAATGTCCAAAGTATTCATCTAAAAGGATCATCTTTTCTAAAACAAATCTTCTAACTCTGACTGATTTGGTTGGGGAAACTCCTCATCCAAATCCTTTTGCTTTTGTACGTTCAACTGATATTTTACATCAAATATAATTTCTTATAGAATTTATTTAATATAATATGATCTTCTTATACGTGAATTACTTTATTTACTTTGCAAAACTCATGAAAACTTTAATATTATTATTTAATTATTTTTAAGTTATATTTTCCGTTTGAAATTTTGTTGAATCAATTTGAGCATAATCTGATTTTTTCAAATTATGCGTGTACCTTATGCAATTATGCAATAGTACCTTTTGAATCATTGTTTGGCGCAGCTTAGCCTAACCCTGCTCTTGTCCCATAAAATCAAACAATCAATCAACGACCGTGCCGCAATGTGGTTTTGGTCCGTTGCAGGATCCGTTGAGTTTGCCCATTGCAGGTTCTGGCGTGAGAGGTTTAAGATGAAACTTGAGAATTTGGATATGAAGCTTGAGAAAACTTTTAGTGACAAAAGATTTAACTTTTTTCCCCTCATGAAAAGTTAATTAATTCCCGCCTACCAAGAAAGACACGTGATGTCGGATGGTATCCCGCTAAACTAATCATCCCATTGGTCCTTTGTCACCCTTTAAGCGGTAAGTTTTCATAGCGGATTAGCGAGATGTCATGTTAAAACTTTTGATTTCTCGCACTCATTTGACCCATGTAAGCACAAAGGTTAACTTTTCTTACAACTTGTGTGTGGGGGGGGGTTGTCTTCCTCTGGAAAATTTACTTCGAAAAATCAAATGACCACTAAGCTTACTTAAGGAAATAATTTGGTAATTCGCAGAAAGTCTTATCTTGTTAGTGTTAAAAATTAATGTAAAATGAATAGATGGAGCTGCAAGTCATCAGAGAGTTTACTTTTTTTAGCTTGTAGAATCAGTTATGTCAGGTTCTTTGTGCTGTTTACATGTCTTCTGAGCCGTCTAAGAAAATAAATCAATACGCCTAAAAGATAGACTGAATTAAAAGGAATAACATAAAATATAATGTATACATAATCGTCTAATTCACCAATGGAATTAAGGATTTAGGAATTATAACAGTTAGTGGGTTTCGCCACCATCAAGGGTATTCTTTTCAATCCTACTCAACATAGATAACAATACGATTATTTAATTATAATTAACTAAAATCATTGACTGAAATTAATTATTTAAAGAATTACAGATATAGCCACGTTGGCTTCATTTATAGCGACTTGAGTCAAAACTTAAAGATTTGACTCCCAAAAAAATCTTCTAAATTTTTTTTTCACGTTTCAAAGCTGAACAGTTGAACTGAAATTTTATATACACGATAGTTTTGGATGACAATGCGATACTTTAACGATAATTAATAAAAATTAATTGCCACTTAATGCTGTGATATTGTCATATGAAAACATATTTATGTTAATTGTTACTATTTAATAAAAAGTGACTAAAATATTTTTTTTTGTTGATCTAAGTAGGAATTGATTAAAAAAATTTTTTATATTACTTGTTTAAGTTAAACTGTGTTAGTTCATGAAATTTTTTTAACCGTGAGTATAATACGCACCAAGGTATCGGTAAGTATTATGAGTTTTTTAAAGGTATCGATGCCCCAGATCTGATATCAAAAGCATTTTAGGTAATAAGTGTTGTTAAGTAGATTTATAGCACAATAACATTAGAATATCTAAAATAACCTACAAGATGCCTTTTAAGACTAGACCTTCTAAGAATAAATCAAGATGCATACATTTATATGGAAAAACTCACTAGATAGTGAATTGCATATTGAGCGTTTTAATAAATCCAAACATTTACATAATAGCTCTTGAATGTGAAAGTAGTTCGGAGAAAAACGTTTTCCTTTCTTTGATACTGGTGATTAATGCAATAAATTTTGAAAACTCAATAATTGTTACAAAATTTCTAAAATTTAAAAAAAAAAAATATTTTTAGTATAATAGTAATAATAATTTATTTTAGTTTTAAATAAAGTATTGTGAGTAAAGTACTTATTAAATAATGTACTTATTAATAAAGTACTTATAAATATGTTTTTTATTTTGACTATCATAATTAGAATTGTCTCTATGTATATATAATTAGTTTTTTTCTCTAATGTGCAACTAAGCTTTTGCAGACATGGCAAGTCCCCAAATGCGAAGGCCAATTCATGGTGGCACCATCTACTCTGCTGGCCAACGTAAATGCAACACCAAGAAAGACAAGAGATAGCACAACAAAATTTATTTTGTGGAAAACATGTTGACCAGGTGTCAAATGATTAAATTTATAGACTTCTGTGAAGTGTGGCTCCTGCCAGAATCAGTAGCCAGAGTAGCCGCCATTGTTGGAGGTCACCGCTGCCACACAATTCGGCATTGATTCAAAGAGACTTTGGATGCGTTTTGGGGGTACAGCAGACCAAGCGGCTTCCACATTTTTCCAAAGTTGATCTGGTGTGGCAGCTGGGGGTGTAATCTGGGTCAATCATTGAGCATCCATTGATCACATGTTTTCTATCGTCCGGAGAGCGAGCCGGCCAGGGCAGCAATTCAATCTGGTGATTGACGAAGAACCTTTGGACAATGCGTGCCACGTGTGTTCGCGCATTAACCTGTTGAAATATGGCTGTGGCTAAACCCTGAAGGTAAGGAAGGACAACTGGCTCCAACACCTCAGAGATGTAGCGCTGGCTGTTTAAATTACCGGCGATGCGTACTAGAGGAGTGCGAGAGTGATATCCAATACCACACCCCATACCATAATACCCGATGAAGGACCAGTGTGGCGGTGCATAACGCAGCTGTTCAGCATCCTCTCTCCACGGTGTCTCGAGACTCGAATTCGACCATCGTGATGTTGCAGACAGATGCGTGACTCGTCAGTAAAGACTTCCTTCCATTCTGCCGCCCACATCCTTCTTTCATCGCACCATCGGCGGCGGAGACGTCTGTGGTTCTGCGTCAAGGTAGACAAGCAATGGACGTCTTGTGGACAGACCACTCTGCTGTAAATGGCGTCAAATGGTACGCGCAGACACTGAATGATGCGTTACAGACTCAATGTGCTGTGCTATGGTTCGTGATGTGACTGAGCGATCCGTCACTGCCATGCGCACAATTTGCCTGTCCTCACGTGAAGTGGTGCACTGAGGTGGATGCGATCGACCACGTCGGTCCGTCGTACCCTCCTGCATCCAACGGTCACATATCCGCATTACAATTGTTTGGTTTCGTCCAACACGACTACCGATTTCCCTGAAAGAAATCCACATCTCGGTAGGCCACTATCCTTCCTCTGTCGAACTCGGATACTTGATCAAAAGCTGATCGCTGTTTTCTGACGAGACATAACTGATCGTTTTTTGAAAAAAACCACAAGAAAAACACAATTGCCGAACTTGAAATCGTCGAAAATCTCCAAGCTTCAATAGCTCTTGATGCTCTTGTCTGATGTTAAATATTGCCGTGATTTAATCTTCCCAAGAGTACCAGAGTCATATTGATACTCCAGAGACCTTTAACATGACACCTAATCATACGACATGCGTGCCTATGACTTTCGCATCCAGAAAATCTATCGACACATGCCGGGATCGAACCCTCAACCTTAGGCTTATGAAATGGGTACGCTACCTCTAAGCCACCATGCAGACTGGTCAGTATTGTGTATGTCAAGCCGACTGGTCAGTATTGTGTATGGCTTATACTGTGAGGAATGGTTTACCAATCAGAAGACGTTTTCAAAATATATCGGTTAGCTTTTTAATGAACTTTTTAAACTTGTATGTATAATACTTGTATGTATATACTTGTACGTAACTTAACTCAGTGGCGCAACAGACCATGAGGGTCAAGGCCTACTGTGCCCAACTTAATATACGCGACATTGGGCCCTGAAGTGTATGAGCAGATGTTCCGGTCAGATGGTCAGTCTGACGCGAAATCCATATTGTTAAGTTCCCAAGTAAGATTGGTGCTCATTTTATCTACCCACTGAAAGAATGAAAGTCTTAGTCCACCTTGCCCAGCCCGGGGTTTGAATGTTGGACCTGTGGTGTGGAGGCACGATGCAATATCCACTCAGCCACTGGGCTTTATAATATAACATAAAATTTTTAAAATGCTATTATCTTATGACATATGCTAATCTAAATATTTGTTCCTTTAGCACTAATAACACTTTTATGATAATTTCTTCTCTGCTGTTACTCTTCCAATGCGTAATTGTATACAAAAATATATTTAGACACTTTATATAAATACACTTCTTTTTTCTTATTTTCTTTTTTTTGGAATCTGTTGTTGTTCTTCTACCATCTGATCGACAAAGGCCAGATCGAAGCCGACGAAATTCATCATTGCAAAGGGAAAAATGACGCATGTCGTTATCTGTAGCTTTGAGCACCATACCTCGCCGAGGTAGCCAAGTGGTTAGGGTATCAGATGGTGGCTGGAATGTCAAGAGTTTGAGCCCAGTACCACTGAAGTAGGGGAGCGATGCACGGAAAATATGTCGAGAGCTCAAATGTCCTCCCGTTGGTGTGTAGTGGTAGTTAGGAGAGGGGGATGCCAGCTCAGATGCTCAAGTCACTTGACTATGGTTCAAAATAACAAGGTGCGTCGCCAAAAGCCCTCGTGTAGCAGATAAGTGTGACGTTAATATTCACTCACTCTCTTGAGCACCATTCAGGTGACAGTGCGATTTGTCTCATTTTCCTCTCCAATTTTGAGGGAAAATCCCAGGGGCCTGACCACTCCCAGGGACCACCCTGGGAGTGGTCAGGCGCCTCCCACCTCTCTTCCCCTTCTACCAATCTCACTAGAGGATTTGCGGGTCAACGAATATTTCGAGTACCGCCATGCCGCGAAGGCACTATTCATTTACAAACATGCATGCCTTCTTCAAAATTCGGAACCCAATCAGCGTCGCTAACCACTGTACCGGTTAGGCAACATTCGAATCAGTTTTCAAAGAAATAAAATCTATCAAAAGTGCTAACGGGTGTCTTACTTTTTTTTTTTTAATTTTAATCTGTGATATTTATTTTTATAGCACTGAGTTTTCATTATTCTCTTTACGCCGTATCCACACATGCAGAAAAAGAAAATGAAGCATGAGTTATAACTTTAGTATAGTGACCTTTTTCATAACCTCGTGTTGGATTTTAAAGAAACAATTATTTTCTGCGCAATATACTAAGTTATGCAGTATCAGCCTTCGAAATATCAGGAAACGCAAGGATAAATGTAATAATCAGAATGAGAATAATACAGACATACCTTTAGATTAATAAATAAAAGTTAAATTTATGAATTATTTTTGCATCATAAGTAAATTTGTATAATATCCTTCTTGTACGAGGGTAGTTCTGAAGTTTTTGAGATACGCTCAGACGATAAGTTACAAAAAAAAACCCGGTTTAATTTGAAAATTCAAAGTATTTTAACACAGCAGACGATTTTTTTCTGACTTACTTCAAGTTGTTCATCGTAGAATAAATTTTAGACAAAAGAGAAAATGGAGTTGACGCGAGAACATTATCGTGCTATGATTTTCTATTATTTCAAAGCTGGATTAAATCTCAAGAGGGATGCTTTCAATGACTGCAATTAGCATTTGGGGATGAATCTCCATGTCGTGCTACTATATTCAGATGCTTCAAAGAATTTTGCAGTGGTCGCAATTCTCTTCAGGTTGAAGAAAACGCAGGAAGGGGCCGCACACAGTCGGCAGTAATCCCGGATAATGTGTCTACCATACAAAAAATTTTAATGAATGATAATCGCTGTACCTTCCAAATGATATAGAAGGAGCTTAACATTGGATCCCACAGCCATACACAAAATTATACATGAAGAATTACTTATGAAAAAAAGTAGTTTGCCGTTGGCTCCCCCATAATCTAACTGAGCACCAAAAATAGAAGCGTGTCAGAATCAGTAAAGAAGCCCTTAAATTGCTAAATGATGGTAACCACCGCATCATTTCTAAAATTGTAATGGGTGATGAAACGTACATACCTTTTTTGGACGTTACAACACGTCAAGAAAGCAAAGTATAGGTCTTTGAAGATGATCACACGCCAACAATGGTGAAAAGACAACGAGCAATGAAAAAAGGTAATGTATGCCGCTTACGGGATTGGTCAAAGCCGTCAAGTTGGAAGGACAGAAGACAGTAACAGCAAACAGGTATACACTAAATGTCTTCCAGAAATTCTCCAATAAGTTAATGTTAAGGGATTAATGCTTCACCATGACAATGCATCTTCTCATACAACCGGATTAACAGTTGAGTTTCTTAAGCAAAAACAAATTAAAGTGATAGAACATCCACCTTATTCTCCGAATCTAGCTATATGTGACTTATGGGTATTTTTTTTTTATCTAAAAAAGAACTTATACGAGGACGTCGTTTTTATTCAGCAGAAGAGATTGATGTGACTGCAAATGCATTTTTTTTCATCAATTCCAAGAAATAAATGGTTTGAGGCATTTAATAAATGGAAAAAATTTTCTGTGCAAAAGTGCGTTGATGCTGGAGGAGACTACTTTGAATACTCCTAAAATGTTGTTAGTATAACTTTAAAAACCTAGGAATATCTCAAAAATTTCAGAGTGACCCTCATATGACATCGTGTGTAACAATCTCACTTAATATTCAGTGAAATTCAATCTTGTATATTTTTTAATTATATCTTAATCCCGATTGTCAATACATTTCCCATGCGTTAAAAATATTAATTAAAACCTGTATTTTACGTGTTATCCATAAGTTCCCCTTCCTGGAAAAACAATATCTTATTAGTTCACACGTGCCTTCCACGTCTTACCAGCTGAACTCAAATTTTCCACCAAAAGCAACTTGCGTAATTTCTAAAAATAACGACTATTTGCTTTCAGTTGATCATGTGCTTGTAACGCCCGTATTATTCTTCCCATTGTAATCCTCCAGCTGAGAGAATGTGAGGATTCTTCTGATGCTTTTCTTGATCTGTGTACATGTACTAAAATGATACCACTCTTTTTTGTTTGAAATACGTCACTGTAAATTCGTTTCTACTCTAGTTTGGTCTAATCAGGACAAAATGCTTTTAATATATAAATTGGTATATTGCTTACCTACCGTGAGAAACAAGGGCCTCTCAAGGCATGGGTCAACCAGACCCACCCCCAGGGCTTCTTTCTCAGTGGTGACCTCTTTCGGTCTCGACTCTATCTTAATAAGATCATGATCCGGATAATTTTAATGGTCGAATATTATACCCATATACGAGGGTTGGGGTAAAAGTCGGCAACTATTTTTTTTCTTAAAGATACTAGTTCGATTGGAAAATGTGACATACACAGACGAAAGAACAAGGTGTTAACTACATATGTGGACAATGAATAGCATTGAAATATCGTAACACACTAATTTATTACGGCAGCATACGGTGCAAAAAAATGACAACACATTACACATAAAGTTGACATGACGATGCGTTTGTTGTGCATTTCTCGATCGGTCTTTGTTTGTTGTCTCGATTATTTGTCTTCATCCATGAGCTGCTCGATGACGGCACGTGCCAAGTCGATCCGCACAGTGAACGATAGTCCCGAACGTTGCTCATCACGTCCTTGCTGAAACTTTCCTACCCACCGTGCTACTGTACGGTATGGTAGGGCATTATTCCCAAGGCCTCCCACAAATTCACTGTGACATTCCATCTCATTTCTCGGTTCTCATCTCATTCATCGGAGAACGGTTATTTTGATGTAAGCGCGCTGCTCAACACGGGTTACTTCCATGTCACACGACACTCACCAACTGACTGATTTCACTGCCCTCGCTACCACTGAGCCATCTGCTGTTCTGCATACACACTATGCCTGCAGATCTTCCACACGACTCATATACGTTTGTGATCCGTTCACATATCTACAAGAAAAAAATAATTGCCATGACTTATGCCCCAACCCTCGTATATTCTCCGAAAAACAGGGAATTACAAACTGCATGTCAACTGCAAAAGTGGTAAGACTATTATTATGTGATGACCAATGTCCGTGTCTAGGCCTGCATCTAGTGCTATAAACAATAATTCAAATCATTTAGTCGAAGGACGGCCATTGGTCAAGCCGCTTTTTCCTAGATTTTTGAGATCGTGAGTCGTGCTCATTTATATGTTTCAAATTACCATTTGAATAAGTATTTCACTATGCTTGCTATACGCTGTCTACATTCAAAGATCTCAGGTACAGCCTACTTTTACATAGGGGACCAGGGCCTTAAAGAGTCTTAAGACGTCCCTGGTGACAAAATACTTTAAAAAGTGAAAAGTAATGGAGGAGAGTGACCATAACTTTTTGATACAGAGTTTAGTAGAAGTCTGTTTAGTAGAAGTTCGTAGTAGAAGTACTTTTTGATCTCACTGTAAGTTCCTGATTAAGACTGAAAGTGACGTGTTTAGCTATGAAAAAAAAAAGAACTAATCGAGGCCACAGAAAACTAGTGTCATTTCTTCAAATTACACTTCGTGGAAATGTGTTGTTTTCAAGAAAATTACAGTGCCTGTTTAAAGTTTTGAAGGCATGATGGTTTAAATTTTAATTACCTCATTATCTGGAGCTATGTGCATACAAAAGCGTGATTGCAGGTGAAAGCTCAAGGCAACGATATCTTAAATTTTAATATCAATTAGTTTTTTTTTATTTGTTCCATCCTATTCAGCTCGAAGTGTTTATGACTAATTATCAATTTCGAAATTTATAACTTCAAGGTTCGTATGATTGTTCAGTTTTTAAGAAATGCATATTTCATTAAAATGAAAATGTTTTGAAATTTTATTTTAAAGTGCAATGTTAGAATTTTGATAACAGAGTTTTCAGATGCTTTATATAATAGCATTTGTCTAAATAAATAAAGTAAAAGTAGAAGTGCAAACAGTATAGTAAGAAATAAATTACTTAGAGTAGTACAATTGCAAGTGAATGAGTGAATATTAACGTCGCACAGTGGTCAGTTTTCCCGATCTGGCGCACGGAAATTATTTTATAGCTTTAAAGTCTACATAATTATATCTAATGATCAAAAATAGTTGTGATTAATCCAGGAGCAGTCACGAACTTCATGCTAACGTTAATGGTCACTCGGGGTGACTGAGTCACCCCAATCCCTTTTTTACAATTATTTTTTCTGTACGCGATAAAAATCATGAATAACTTAATTAAGAGAAAGTATACTTCCTACTTTTAAGGACTTTTAAATTTTTCTTTGAAAATTTGAGAAAAAATATCAACCAAACAGAATCAAGAAATTCCAAATGTGCGTGACTTTAATAAAGGACACAAATCACAGACACTTTTCGTTAACATTATAGGAATGTTATTGGCAGGCAAAACTGTCATATGCTGCTCAAATTATTGTAGTTTTATTGTCCTTTGATGGTCGATAAACAGTATGTTGAACTTTTTCTTGCTTATGTCTGTTCAACAGAACGAAGAGTGTCTTGTGCTACACTTATGGCTTCATATTTTTCCTGATGTTTTTTTGGTAGAATTTGAAAATTTTCCTTTCAACTAAAACGTTTCCTGTTCATCGATTTTCTTACATTTATTTTTGCTATGATGATTAATATGCTTTATTTCAGCAGGTTCTTCCCTTGCTTGATCATTTTCAACTTCCTTCAATACCATTTATTTTCTTCTATTTTGCTCATTTACATTTATAAACCATAATAATTCGTACAAAGAGCAATCAAAACTACTAAGTTGTTCACAGGGGGGAAATATCCAGCATGTTCATAGAAAATATTTTGGAACTAAAGTGGTCGCGCGGAGAACTCAGTCAAAACAAGTACCTTAAAACTGTAAAAAAAAACGTATGCCACGCCCAAAAAAAAGAAGGAAATATGTTACAAATACATTTTAGTTCCACTGTCCTATGGGAGGATACTATTAAGGTCATTGGCAATAAATAAACAGTTTTCCCAGAATTAACAACTTCGTAAACCTCGGGTGACTCTGCGACCCGCGCTTGTTCTTGGATTGAAGTAAATGGGGCACTATTTCTATTTTCTAACAAGAAATAAGGCTCTTAGAGTCTCAATAAATTTATTTCAGGCGTGAAATTGATCAAGAATAAATTACCGCTAAGTGGACCTAGTTTTTGGACAAGGATGTAAGGATATTAACAGCAATAGTAATATGACACATGTAGGAGAATATTTACAAAAAATAGGGTAGCAAGCTAAAGAGTAAATTTTAGCTGATTAAACACAAATACAATCAAACAAACGTAAGCATATACAAGCATTAACATTATACATATGTAATAAAGGATAATATATATATATATATAGGTATGATGATGGTGAGGGATATAGGAAAGGAAAGAAGGGGGCAACATATAATGTGCGTGCCTGATTGCGTGGGTAGGGAGAGTTTGGTAGTATTTGAGCAGTAGAACTATTTATTTCATGATTCTGAGTCACTAGCATTATATTCGCAGGACTCGTGTTGACGCGCCCTCTTACGAAGAGAAATAAGAAGGCGAAACAAGCTTCGCAAAAATACCAACGGCTAACACTGAAAAAAATCATAACTTTGAGAGTTGCAGGAAGTAGCACCTAAATTTGGTATTAAATTAAAGGTCTATATCCTATGTGGCTTAAGTGTTATATTGATCAATCCTTGTCAATTCCAAAAGTTCCAGTCCATTAAACAGAAAAAAACGACATGCGTTTGTGCAAATTACGTATTGTGCTAAATGTTACGATTTTAAATTTTGAATTAATTTTGAACCTAATTTGAGAGTCAAATAAAGAAATTATTTACCCATAACATGTATTTTCAAAGAAAAATGCCAAAAGCTACAAAATCTTGTTCAGACGAAACGATAGAACTTCCGACTAGAAAATGAGGTTCCTCGTAGCTCCAACAAACCCGATCTAAACCATCGACTGTTGGAGATTTCCAATCGCGTACTGAACAAAACTTATTATACAACACGGCTAGAGGTCCTATGAGGACCATAAATTGTGGGTTGTTGTTAATTTTCGCGCAATTTCATTTTAGGGGTTTTCGTGCGCCAGATCGGGAAAACTGACCACTGTGCTACACGAGAGGTTTTGGCGACGGACCTCGTAATTTTGAACCATGGTCAAGTGACGAGGACGACACCTAAGCTGCCCCCCTCTCCTAACTACCACACCATGGAAATACGTTTGAGCTCTCGACAAATTTAACGTGCATTGCTTCCCTACACGGCTGTCTTCAGTGGTACTAGGCTCGAACTCGTGACACGCCTGCCATGATCCGATACCTTGACCACTTGGCTACCGCGGCCACAGTACAATTACAAACTCTTAGCATAAGGAGCTAAGATTGCAGGTATAAACAATGTTTTGTGAGGTAAGAAAAATCCCGATTCCATTTATATCCCATTAAACAAATAGCATCACTTTTTTAAATGAATATTGGCCTTTGATATGCTTTGAGCCGGTTTATCATGATCTTTTACGTTTGACATTGTTATGGACAACCCATTTCTCGTCTCCAGAGAGGATGCTTTTCGAAAATGTATCATTTTCTTGAGGTTTGAGAAGCAAATCACAGACGTCAACAGGACGACACAAATTTCTTTCCGTGAGAACACAAGGAACCCATATTTCAAGCTTTGAGGCTACACCTAAGCTTTCAAGTGGTCATGTACAGTTGAATTCAATAAATTTAACCTCTCAGCGATCTCACGAGTTGTTTTTCGCCTGCATCAATGAATGTCTTTATTGTGTCTTTATCAGCTTCAACTGGCCTTCTAGAACATCAAAATTGCCTGATCGAAATTTTGGAAACCATTTTTGGCAAAGGCGTACTTCCATAACATCTTTTCTATGTTCATCGTCTAATTTTTTCCTGCTTGAACAGCATTTTACCTTTTCGATAGTAAGAAATTAAAATATGCCAAAAATGTTACTTTTCACTTTCCATATTTGAAAAGGCACCAACCAAAAACTACTGCATTACAGCAGCGTTTCTCAAACTGTGAGGCGCGTCCCTCTAAGGGGGCGTGATAACTCTACGAGGGGGTGCGAACATATTGAAAAATTGAAAACAAAAGATTATATTTTAAAAAATTATTAATTTACTGCAAGTAAACAAACAAAATACATTCGGACATAGTAAAAAATAAAATAAATAATTGCACTGATATATAATACACTTATAAATGATCAGTACTGTACAATGTATTTTATAATTAATTAACAATGCTAAGAACAAGTTTAATAATTACTAGTGACCCCATGGGCTTGTCATATATAAAGTAATATACAAAAATTAACACTTATCTTGATAATTTATACAGTTTATAATTAATCCTTTAACTGCCGATTGTAAGTTACGCGATTCGCACCCCAATGCCACCGTTTCCACGTAATCAAGCGTATGTGATATATTGGGGGGGGGATAAATAAGGAAATCCTCTAAAATAAGTTTATCCTTCGCAATCTCTGTCAGGGTCCATTCATTGCATTTCAAAGCCTTCGGAATAATTTTGTGGATACAGTGCGCAGAAAAGATCGTACTTCGGAAAGATGTATATATACGTTCGGAGCAATTAACGCTTTGGCTGAGCGAGGTGTTTAAATACGCCGGTGGCCCTTAAGAAAAAGTCGTGTTGCAACTTTAGTTTCAAAGTATAGTATTATTGAATTCGATACATTGTTATTTATATATGGAGGGTGAAGGGGCGCAATGAAAATTATGGTTGAATTTTGGGTCGCAAATATTGAAAGTTTGAGAAGCACTGGCATACAGTCAATTGGACTTTTTTCACAAGCAATCCTTGATATATCAGCTCTCAAAACATGTAATGATTATGCGGCTTAATTGTGAAGTTGGGTTTCATAAAATACAATTAAATCCTCTGTCAGGAAAAAGCAAAAAATTACTTTCTTAACAACCCTGTTACATACAATTGGAATAAATGAAAGGTATATTAATTAGATTTTTCAGGAGGTCAAAAAAAAATACTGTAACAATATTAAAAATTGTAAAAATGAGGATATACAAAATGCATCTTCCATATATAGACGACGCCACATTCATTCGCATAAGCACGAATCTAATTGCTGTCATGTAGATTCGCGGTGTTTCTTGTTTTGTCATTTTAACTGAAACCGTATTTCGGATATTTAAATATTAAACCTTTTTCTGGAAATACTTCACTGCTTTCTCTTCCGAAGAAAATAGGTTCCGAATTCTAATAATTCATTCTACCAATCAAAAAATGGAATTATTTTACAAATTACAAATAATTTTATACATTATTTTGGAGCACGTGAGACTAAGATTATTGTGTCTAAGCCTGCACGTTGACGATGCAACGAAAAAAATATATTATTCGAGTACGTATGAACAAGATTAGTACGTTTTAAAATGCATAGGAATAGTTTTCCACTATTGACTGCATAATGCAGCGTTCGGCGACGCTTTTTGATTTGGCATAATTGGTCGATGGTGTAATTGTTACGGATTCTATCGGCGCCTTCTATTAATCCTCTTAGAGAAGGACTCCGAATTAGCTGACATTGTTACAAAAATAATCACTTTTATTTTAGCTTAATAAATGTATGATCAATCAAGACTTATAAACCGAGGAAGCAATTAATTTAGATCACAATGTTAAGGTTTTAAGATGAATCTTTAAATGGTCCAAAAGAAGAACATACGTCTGATCTCTCCTGGGGTGACTGCATCCCAATCTAAATTTCTTTCTTGTACCAAGGTTTCCAAAAATAAATTCTGTAATTCCACTTTATAATTAGCTTAAGAACTAGCTCTAACACACTCATTGTCAGGGTTTAAATAGCACTCAAATTAGCATAAAAAATCAAGTTTTCCCTATTGAAGGCGATTTTAAATTCAAACAGCATTCAAAGAAGTATTTCTCTAAAAGGATACTACACTGCAACTTCCGGGTTGTAATGGTGGCACCCACCCCTGGGTTAGCAGTTGCCCCACGATATTTCGGAATCTTCCCGTGTAATTTTTTTGGATCAAGAAAACGTAGAGGTGTTTGTAATAGCATTGATGACAATTTAACATATCATGAGATGCTCTCAAATTTAGCTTGTGCTTAACTAAAGGGTCAACTTACAGGACGGGATAGGTTTGAAGCAATCGCATATACGTATTTCCGGGAACAGCGACAGAATTTTGCACGACTCAAGACATTATTGGTTGAGAATTTTCCGATGGTCAAGAGTAAATCTCAGTTGGAGGACGAATTTTATGCTTCTAAGCAGAGTATGGGTCAGTTGCCTTCCAACTTCGTATTTCGTATGTTGAAATTACACAAATTACTTAATTCGGAAATGACGAAGGTGAGGTTGATAAATCCCATAGTGATGAATATGTCTCCACAGGTGGTTGACTTTGTTCAGGTACGAAACCCAATGAATAAAGCTCACTTTTGAAGCTGTTATCGAAATATGAGGAGAGGCATGTGTGTACCTACAGCGGTCAAAATAAGCATTCGACATGCGTGGATTTCTGGATATATTGATTTAATAAATAAAAAATGTATAAAAAACAATTTTTATTGATTTTAAACCAAAAATCATTTAGTATTAATTGCAGCATCTCTTTTGCAATACATTAAATTGTAATAAATTAACAAAATCCCCATTATTTCATTAAAAGACAGTTAAATAAACAAGAAAAGTATTCGAAAAAAACATAAAGAGAAGGAGAAAATGAAAATGAAAGAGATTCGAGTAATAGGAGATTGCTAGAAGTCGAGCTGATGGTAATTAGCGCAATATGGTAATAAAAATAGGCAATTGAATGCCAGAACAGAGAACAATAGTTTTGTGACGGGTGCTTACGCGTTTCACTAACCTTCTCTCGACTTCTTTAAATTGTTTTATTTATTTCAACCAATCTCCTCCGAGAGCCAAAAAGTGTGACTTATGCAAACGAGATATTTTTGGGTTTAGCGAAGATTCGAAAAAGATATAAAAGGGAGAAATGAAATGAAGAGAAAAAGGGGTGTTTTTGAGAGAGTAGTTTTTCTAGTGGAAATATATTCGTCGGGAGAAGACTATAGAAAAGTATTCCTTAAATCGGTTCGGGACGGAACTGAAAGATAGCTGAGATTGAAGCCGCTCATTAAAACAATCCAGATATAGAAGAACCTGCCTTAAGAAAAGGTATCAGGTCAGTTGTTTTCATAAATTAAATATAAATGTGTAGCTTGATTGTACGCGTTGTTCTCCGTGGATTCAGTTAGGATTCCGTCGTTCATAATCGAATTCTTCTCGTACTCCACTGTATTTTGTTGATCTAAGGTTTGAATAGTATTTGTGTAATCTCTCAATTAAGAAAGGTCAATAAATAAGATTGATTTATTAAATTAGTTGTAATTAATTATGGATCCAACATATTCAGATTTAGATAATACGCGAAGGGAGTTAATAATCATAGGGGTAGTGATAGATTACGACAGTTTGAAAAGAAATACATTTAAAAGTAATTACACAGATAGGGATCCAAGAATCTGTTGGTAAACTGATAAGCGGAAGGGGTAATTGATAGTAGAATCAGAAAATTCCTCCAATTTTTTTTGGTACTTTGAAGTTGAGTCCAGTTTAAATATGCCCCACACTTTTATCCATACTAGTCGTTACCCACCCATTTTTCTGGGTATTTCATGATGTTTTATAAATATATATTGTGTATATATATATATGTATAAATTATTGATATCTAAGCCCTAGCATTAAGAATTCGATTGTTTTGAAAAATATACTTATACCTGTAACTTTCACCTCTTGACAAAAAAAAAAAAAAAAAAAAAAAAACCTTCTAACTTGTGTTTTCTAATAATTCCTAAAATAGAAGTATAGAATGATGTTTATACTTTCGTAACCCTATAATCAAGTGTATTTCCGCAAAAACAATTTTCGGTGGATCTCTACTCCGTAAAATAAACAGGCAAGCCAAATTTCAAGTCTATATCTAATAGAACAAAAACGAAATTTTTATTATCCATACACCCCGTAATCCCGTTGAGAGTCGTTCTCTAAAATAACCGTTCATAGCGAATTTCAATTCAACAAATGAAACATGCTAACCAAATTCCATTATTATAGTCCTTGTAGTTCTAAAAAAGGAATTTCTTTAGTCAATACGCCCCACTAACCCCCTGCTTTCCCCGGGAGTTGATTTCCGTCTAATACATTCTTATTAGATCTCTTTTCAACGAAAGAAACATGCTTAACAAATTACAAGTATACGAGTCTAACAATTCAAAAACATGAATTTTTTCTTTAACTCCCCTTGATCCCTCGCAACCCTCCTTACAGACCTCCTCCGTTTTACTCTTTGTTAGAAGAAATCTATTCCATGAAAGGAACATGCCTACCAATTTTCAAGCAGGTAAATTTAATAGTTTAAAAACGGAAATATTTATCAATTACGCCCCTTAATCCTCCGAAATGAAACTCGGGGATTGATTTTCCCGAAACCTATTTTGTAGCGGTTCTCTACTCTACGAAAGGAATCTGCTTTTCAAATTTCAAGACTATACGTCTAATAGTTTAAAAATGGGATACATGTGCAAGCCATTGCACATGCATCTAGGACCATGGATATTACTGAACGGAATTATTTGATAATTGAAAAAAGAGTTCTTGGCGGTCGTTGGTAAACGTTGCGAAAATTTCGTACGTATTTTGGGCAGTTACCGGTTAAGGTGATTACGGACACGCTGCGTTGACTAAGTTAAGAAATGGGAAAAACTTGTCAAGTAGGATGGTGCGTTGGCACTTAAGTTAGCGGAATACAATGTTGTGTGACACAAATTTTAAAAACTTTTGACTTTTGGGCTATAAAAACGTTCTAATGTAAATAAACAAACTCTCTCTGATTAAAGTTATAACAGTTTCTTTTGAGCGTACGTACATTTTTCATCACAAAAGAACAATCATTAAAAAGAAATGTATCACTTTGTAGATTTTTATTTTTGAATTTTAACTGTTATATTTGAACTAGTTTGAATTAATGCCAAATTCACAAAAATATTTAATTAGTTTTCTGTTGTACTCAAATTACATAGCATTTGTTGTGTTAGTGCAGCCCGCATTTGTTAGTGTGCATGCATTTTTATTAAATATTATTTAATAAGTGTTAGAATGAAAGCTTCCAAAAATCTGTAGCATTTTTGTAATTTTATGGAAATATAATGAACTTTTTAGTTTGTTACTTAACATCGAATGAAAAGATTGGGTTCATAACTTCTTTAAAGCAAGTACCACTAAAAACAAAAAATTTATTTTTCGCGTAGAATATACTCTTTCTCTCTCTATCTCTCCACTTTCTTTCAATATAATAAATACTTAAAATTATTTCACAAATCTTTCAAAGTTCATGCTGCCATCTATAGTGTATCTCTAGTATTAATCTCATAATATCCGTAAAATCCCGTGAATAACGGGCACTTCAAACACAAAAAATGAGGTCGAAATTTAAGGGTGCACGTTATACGCCGGGTACAAAAATAAGAGCTTTAAAAATTAAAAAAAAGATGAGCATAGAAAAAATTAGACTTCTACATATATCGAAAAACTGTTTACTCAAAAGAAATGACATTTCTTACGAACTTAAAGGGCTGTATTTCTAGAAGTATACAAGATTTTCAAAAGCCTGGGATATTCCCTGGAATAAATTAGTTCAAAATATAAGAAATATATAATATGCATTCAGAATATAATATGCTTTGCATACGTGCATTTCAGGTTTCTTAGTAAAAAAGGGGGTGCGCGTTATATGGTGAATATACCTAAAAATTAATAATTTCAGCTCTATAAAGTATAGATACGTGTTATACGCCGGACTTACGATTCGTAGAATTAACTCAGATTCGCACTAAAATTATTTCAAGTATAAAAATATTTTCAATTAAATCAAAGTTCTTAAGACTTATGAAAAATCTGAATGAAACATTTCTATTAAAATGTTTCTTAAATTTTTATGAAACAATAACAAAAATGGGATTTCCTTAATGTTGTTACGCAATAAGCCTTTTCTCACAGTTTGTTAACGAAATCAAGATAGCAAATCTATAAAAAAAAAGAAGAAAATTCAGGAGAATAAACTGCTACAATCGTGTGAAAAATAAAATATGTTGTTCCTGATAAAGACGAGGGATTTTCACTGAATATATTTTATTCTTCGCCATGCATTCGTTTGTCCTTTGGTTTTTCGTTCTTCCTTGGCTGGGATGCTTAGCTCAGAATGGCAGAGGTAAGAAAGATAGAGATTAAATAAATATCTAAATACCGTTTTACTCGAATCTAAGCCGCCATCGATTCTAAGCCACACCCCCGATTCTCTACATGTTTTCGAGAAAAAAATGTGAAAGGTTCATTAATATCCGATCCTTAAGGTATCCGACTACCCTAAAACTACAAATTTTGCCAAAAATTGACAATTTTTTTTATGATTTTATTTTATGGGCCATCTTATTAGCTTTATAAAAATACTAAGTTTATCATTTTCCGTTTACTAGAACAAAAACTACAAGTGTTTTAGTAAAAGCAGATGTCATTACTTTAAGCAACATGCCATACTTTAAAACGCGTTTTACTCGAAATGTGATTTTTTTGTTTGAAAATAATCAAACGGGGTCAGCGATTGCTCAAAAAGTTTGGAACATAATGAACTGAAATTTTTTCTGTAAGTTATGTATAATAGAAGAATTCTTTTCACCTTCAGGTTTATCAATCATTGTTTTATTACAAAATTTACAGTCCCTTATGGGAATATAATCAGTCTTTTTAAGCATTTTCATGTAGTAACCGAGATAAAGTGCTCTAGTTTTTGTAAGAAAGAAAATATCTCTTATCCTGAAGGTCATTTCAAAATTGAATAATATAGCAACATATTAGATTGAAAAAATTGAAAATTTGTTTATAAACCTTTGGTACAGAATGGGCCGCGTTTATGCTATTTTTTGTCAAATTTTACCTATTTTTTCCCATTTTAGTAATAATAATTTCTTTTTCTCTTCTTAATTTTAGCACATTTTTCTTAAAATGCACTAAACAAATCTGAAAATAACAAAAAAAACCACATATCTCCTTTTTAAAAAAAAAAGTTGTCAAACCAGTCGGATACCTTAAGAAATTTTAAAAAATAAATTTTAATGAGAAATAATAAGAAGTTAATGACTAATTTATTTTACCAGTATTAAAAACTTGCATAATTATTCCAACCGTCACTATCATTCGTATTTTGAAAATGCCGGCTGGGTGGCGTGGTTGGTTTGTCGCTGGCTTTCTGCACCCAATGTTGCGGGTTCGACCCCGGCCAAAGTCGGTGGATTTTAATGATGCAGAAAATCGACAGCGGCCATGTCGTATGATTATGAGACATGTAAAAGATCCCTAGAGTGTCTGTTTAGCTTGGATGCTCTCGGCAAAATTAAATCCTAGTGCAGATTCGCATCGCCAAGAGCTCAGGTGCCTCCCTCTCTGGAGGAAACTGGCCGTCAAAATTGCTTGCTATAATTGGTATCACCTATATGGTGCAGCGCTAAAAAGTGATACCAGCTTCCTGGGGAATGTACTAAGTCTGCAAAGGTTTAAAATACTAATGCGCAGCCCCATTAGAGAAAAAAAATTTTGAAAAAAATTCGTCACTTCCATTGTCACAGCTGACTTCGGAATGGGTGCCGGCGTCGTTATTTTCCCACACGATGTTTTCTTCCGTGCCCTCCAATGCAATTGTTATGCAACATTTTTTAAAAGAATTTGTTATAGAAGAATGTAAAAGAATTGTTATAAAGATTGTTGAACATTTACAAAAAAAAATTGTGTCGCTTTGCTTACGTCATCGCGCTTCCCCCCCCCACCATACAAATAACAATGTATTGAATTCAATAATACTACTAAAGTTGGAATACAACTTTTTCCTAAGTGCTCCCGACGTATATAAACGTCTCGCTCAGCCAAAGCGTTAATTGCTCCGGACGTATATATACGTCTTTCCAAAGTATGATCTATTCTGCGCTCTATTATCCATGGAAAGAAAAATTAAAAATGAACAAAAATTATTTGAACATCAGATACTTCATGAGCTAACAAGTCCTACATGCCGTGACCACACAGATGATCAACTATCATCGAAATATGCAAAAAAAAAAAAAATAGCGCTGCACTACAGCGCTTCGAACGATATGAAAAAATAATAATCCTTGAAAAAAGAAAGTTGAGTGTCATCATTCGCGGCGGGAAAAAAAAAGAGTGATACTTTTTCTTTTCAAATCCACATCCATAAAATTATTCCGAAGGCTTTGGAATGCAATAAATGGACCTTGACAAAGATTGCAAAGGTTTTACTTATTTCAGAGGATTTCCTTGTTTATTCCCCCCCCCCCCAATACATCACATACGCTCGCCTATCTAGAAAACCTTGGCATTGGGGAGCAAATCAGGTAACTTTCAATCGGCAGTTAAAGGATTAATTATAAGCCGTGCAAATTATCTAGCTAAAAATTAATTTTTGTATATTACTTTATATGTGACAAGCCGATGGGGTCACTAGTAATTATCAAACTTGTTCTTAGTATTGTTAAATAATTATAAAATACATTGTACAGTACTGATCATTTATAAATGTATTATATCAGTGCAAATGTTAATTTAATTTTTACTATGTCCGAATGTATTTTGTTTGTTTACTTTCAGTAAATTAATATTTTTTTTAAATAATCTTCTGTTTTCAATTTTTTAATATGCTCGCCCCCCCTCGTAGAGTTATCACGCCCCTTAGGGGGGCCGGCCCACAGTTTGAGAAACGCTGTCCTAGATACAAGCCGACAACGATGTTTAGGATAGACTGAATACTGCAGAAAAGCTGCAGAATGGGATAAGTCATCGATACAAGTGGTCAGAATGGACGTTTACATTTTCCCTTTTGAAAGGGGTAAAAACTCAATTCCCCCATCCAATAAAAGTTTTGCCTTCGATTCTAAGCCGCACCCGATTTTTAGTAGCATAAACTCTTGAAAAACAGTGCGGCTTAGATTCGAGTAAAAACTGTATTTAACCATTGTTCAATACATTTTTAGAAAGGTAAAAATATTTCAAATGATAAATTAAACGAAGATAAATTCAGAAAATACATATGCTGTATATCAAGCTTTTATCTGAGAATTTATTTAAAAATATTTAGTATTCTTAATCCATAAAAGTGCATAATTTATTTTAAGTCTCACTTGTATCTTTTATTTTTTTCCGTATTTAATAGAGTTTAATATTTTGAGTTAATACCGAGGGAGAATATTTGAATATTATTATAAGAATGAAAAAAATTAATTATTTTTCCTTCGATTCTAAGTCTGTTTTACTTCTATTTTATTGTTAAAGATTATCGAGTTATATAAATTCATATAACTTTTTTTTAAAAAAAATTTTAATGCGTGTGAGTTATTTTATAAATTATATGGTTATTATTAAGTCCCAAGAACAAAAAATAAAATGTTATATTTAGCAAATAAAGTGATAATTTTTCGGAATTATGAGGAGAAATGTTTATAGATGAATCAGTTTGAGAACCATTTATCACAACATCAACCACTACATTACCGTAAATTCTTTCTACGACAACAAAAAAGACTTTAAGTGTTCGAAATGTTAAAAAATATTATATATGTTACATAAGAAAACTTTGAGAAATTTTAATAGAATACCGTCTTGTCTAAATCGTGTTTTAACAATTTCTACTTTAAAATTGAATATAATTTAAGTTATTGACAGTTTCCCTTATTTAGGTTCTGAAATTCATAGGAACGATTGTACTTCTATAATCCAAAACAGAATTACTATGGCTAATTGACGTCTTAATGGAATAATAAAATATATATATAATCGAATGTAATCAAAAGAAAAACAAAGGTTCTATTGAATAAAAGTATTTTGAGATCAGTTTTAACTTATGCATGTGAAACTTGGCCCATGTCTCGAACAGATGAGAGCATAAGTATCTACGTAAGGAAGCTTTTAAGATTTATTTTTGGAGGAATTTAGAAAAATGGCACGGTGAGAAAAAGATCAAATTTAGAACTCTATCACTCATATGAAGAATCTGGCATCGTTAACTTCATTTAAGTATAACAAATTAAATGGGCATAGGTCACGTTGTCAGAATGGACGAAGACCGCACCACTAAGAAAGTCTGCTGTTGTTGCTTATGATCGAAATCACCCTTGTGCAGCTGGGAGGTCAGAACGAATTTAGGATTTACAAACCCCCTGATTGTGAGGTAAGTTGTATAATCGGATTACAACTCGCAATTTATGAAATGGAAAAGCACCATTCCTCATCACCCAAAAAACGAGAAGATTCAAGCAGAGTTATAATCAAAGGTCCTGGCAAATGTTTTAAGGAACCGTAAATTGTTTATTTGGTAATTTCCATGCCAAAAAGGCACTATGATCAATGAAACCTGTAGAAACTTACCGGTATATGATAATAATGTAATGAATGGACTTCATGTGCTAAAAATTGAGTGAAATATTTAACCCGGAAGCAGGCGCGTTCTTTATACTAACATAAATGGACTGAGTCACTCCAGTCCTTTTTTAAAAATTATTTTTATTGTACATGATAAAAATCGTAATTCCAGTGAATAATTTTTTTAAGAGGAAGTATAATTCCTACTTTTAAGGGCTTTTCAATTTTTCTTTGATAATTTGAGAAAAAAATCCATTCAAACTGAACTAAAATGTTTCAAATGTGCGTGACCTAAATAAAGGATACAAATCACAGATAATTTTCGTTAATATTAAAGAAATAATGTTTGTAGGCCAAAAAATGTCATATTTTGTTCAAGTTATTGTACTTAACTGACAAGTAGCATGTAGAACTCCCCCCCCCAGCTTGTGTTTTAATGATAGGGTGCAGTGTGTCTTGTGTACACTTGTGGCTTCATATCTTTCTTAGTGGATTTTTTAGGTAGCTTTTAAATCGTTTCTTTCGTTTCATATATATGTTTCCCTTTTCTCAAATTTACTCTCTCTATCAAGATTAATATCCATTATTTCAGCAGGTTCTACTTTGCTTGATCATTTTCAACTTCATCCAATAGAGATCCTACAGATGCCCATTTCTTTCTCTATATTCTGTTCATTTACATCTATAAACACCCAATGGTTTTGATTGCACAGCACAGCAATCAAAACCACCAACGCGTTCACAGGAGGGAAATGTAGCATGTTCATAGAAAATATTTTGAAACAAAAGTCGTCCCGGGGGGAACTCAGTCACCCTAAGTACCTTGAGATTGCAAGAAAACGATTGCCATTCCCCCCCCCCCAAAAAAAAGAGAGATATGTGAAGAACACATTTTAGTTTACATGAAGACTATCATATAGGAGGATACTGATAAGGTCATTTGTAACAAATAAACAGTTTTCCCACAATTAAAGATTTCTTGGACCTGAGGGGGGGATATGTACCCCACGCGACAGCGCCCAGGTGAAGATACCTCTGACGCTTAAATTCATTTTTTAAAAAAATGACCAATTACTTTTGTTCTAAAATCTATGAATAAGAAGCGACACATTCTACTCATTAACTCGTTAGGCAAGATGAGTTTTTTTTCGACAAGGATTTTGACGATTTTTTTCCCTTAACCCTCAACAGTTTTCCCAGAATTAAAGATTCATGAGCCTGGGGTGTGTCTGTGCCCGTGCGATCGATCCCAGGTTAACCATGGACCAACAAATATGCGCAATGAAATTTAGCATGGATGATCGTCACCTATCTCAGAAGAAAGGAGAATCTTGAAAAACAGGCGCGTAACTCTCAACGAATTGCTCAGAGTTTTACCAAACATTTCTCTTCACAAAAGTCAGAAAATAGACTCAGCAACGGCGATCTTGACCCATTGTCACACGGATAGAGACTCCTGATAGGATTATGACTGTTGATGAGATCTGAGAGTGCCTTACATCGCCCCAGAGATAAACAACCAATCACAGTTGAGGGACATCCTTCCTAGTCATCCAAAAAAGGGAGAAAATTGAAACAGACTCTTTCAAAACAAAGGTCATGACAACTTTCTATTGGAATCGTAAAAGGTATATTTCATGTCAAAGGCACTACGATCAATTCAAATCAATACTGTAAGAGTAAATTAACTTCGGCGAGGCATCCAAAGCAGGAAGCAAGGACACGCGAAGCAATACTTTCTGGAAGAATTGTGTTTCTCCATGACTATGTCCACCATCACCCTATAGTTTGTAACTCAAGAATTTCAGGATTAATTCAGTTGAGATGTATTTTATTATCCACCCTGCCTACCAGATTTTGCGCCTAGAAATTACCAGCTTTTTCCTGAGCTAAGGCAATTTCTAGACGTTAAACACTGCTAGACTTGTGACGGATCTATATAGTTCCTTCTATTAACCTCTGGGGAATTCTTTTGGGCCAACATTTTTTCAACCATCTTTCTCTGAAGACAGAAAGCTTGATATATAAATTAAGTTTAATATATATATTCTGTATTCGCGAGTTTGGGAGTTAGTGAAGTGAGAATAGATTGGAAGTGAAGTGAATTGTAAATAGATAAGAATTAAAGTAAATCGGCAGTGAAACGTATATGTAAACAGTGTAGGAATCGAGAAGTTGTAATATTAAGAAAGTGCTTAGTTTAACTGTTGGAGCCGTGTTAAAGTCAACGCAAGGTTTAGAAGACCGCGAGAGTTCAGGTACTGTGACCTTTAATCAAGTTGATGTTAGAGAGTTAAATTCTTAGTGTGGTCATTAAATAAATAAGATCTGTATAAAGTTATCTTAATGGTAGATCTGCATGATTGAATATATTCTCCCCGCGCAATCTCGTCACACCCCCGTTCTCTGACTGATCAAAGTTATCTTATTAAGAGTGTTATTTGTGTCTAAGTTGAATAGAGTGATAAATAAAATAATTGAAGTTCATCATGTCGTCTGATCATTTAGTTCCTCCCACACCTCCAGCCGGGTCACAGGGAAGAAGGGATGTAAATTTGTGACGGGTGCTTACACGTTTCACTAACCTTCTCTCAAATCTTTTAAGATTGTATTTATTTTAAACCAATCCCCGCTGAGAGCTAAAAGTGAGACTTATGCAAATAAGATAGTTTCGGGTTTAGCGAGTTCGAAAGAGATATAAAAGGGAGAAATGAAATGAAGAGAAGAGGATGACTACGTGTTTTGATAGAGGAGTTATCTACGAGATTGATTAAGAAGGTGATTCTAGGAGATTAGTTTAACTGAGTGAAGTTTGTTAGCAGAAGGAAGATAATTGAAAAGGTTCATTAATTCGGTTCGGACGTAACTGAAGATATCAAGGATTGAAGCCACTCTATAGATCCTTCAAATAGTAAAGAATCTTGTCTTAAAAGGATATCAGGTCTGTTATTTTCCTAAATTAAGTTATAAATGCGTAGTTTGATTGTATGCGTTATCCGCCGGGGTTTCAGTTAGCGTTCCGTCGTTCATAATTGAATTCTGATTTCACTCCACTATAATTTGTTGTTCTTAAGGTTTTGATTAATATTTGTGTGTTTATCT
>BMAO01029092.1:0-16677 GCA_019973975.1 Trichonephila clavata
AAAATTTATTGAGAATTTGGGGGTGCAGCTTAGAATCAATGGTGGCTTAGATTTGCAAAAAAATGGTATTATGTCCAGCACAAATTCAAAAAAATTTGAAGTGTAAGTTTAAGTCGAAATTCTGTAACCATTAGAGGTGATGAAATAGTCGAGAATTATAATCGAGAACTGTAGTCGAGAGTCGAGTCATGTATTATTATTCATAATAGATATTTTTGATGCATTTAAAGATGTTTTGAGACAGAGTTTTCTTTGGGGGAAAAAAAGTTGGTTTGTCTTGCAACTGACAGCGCACCTACCGTGACCAGTACTACTAAAGGAGCAGAGAGATTAAAAGAAACAAGCAAACAGCATGGTAACTTTAAAAATTTTGATTGTATTACTTCATATCAAGTACAGTTCTTGGGTATGAACTTGGATCTATTAGACATGTTTTAAAGTAGTTAATAAAATTGTAACTATATTCAGCATGTAGACTTTAGCATCGTCGATTTGCTTCATTTCTGGAAGATATAGAATGTGAATTTATCGGTCAACCATATTATTCGAAAGTTCAATGGATTTCGAGTTATAAAGTGTTAAAACAATTTTTTAATTTTCTGGATAAAATTATTATTTTTTGGAAGCAAAGAAAAAATTATGAATGTGCTGAATTAAAAGATGAGAAAAGATAAAAGAAGAAAAAGATGCTGAATTAAAAGATGAGAAAAGATGAAAAAAGAAAAAGATTCTGAATTAAAAGATTAAGTATCAAATGAGAAAACCCCTGGCTTTCTCAGTTGATCTTACAAGTCAACTTAAGTTTCAAGGCAAAAATCTTTTTGTTACAACGCTATTTGATATTAACGCTTTCAAACAAAAATTATTACAAACATAAAGAGAAAACTTCTCTCTTTAAAAGCTTTCAAAATTCATTGATTAAATCACTTAAATTAAAATTTACAGAATATTCTCACCAAATTAAATTGTTAAAAATGGAATTTGATCGAATATTTTCTAAATTTTAAAAATTTTGAATTACAATTTAATTTTTAACTTCACATCTATCTATCGATATTGAAATTGTTAATGAAAACTAACAAATGGAACTAATTGAAATCTTTTGCGATTCTTTGCTGAAGCAAAAATGTTTGTAAGTTGAAACTCTAGATTTGTATGCATATTCATTAGTAGATCGGTGTATTAAAATTTTATCATTTGTTACGTGTATAATGAATCACTATGATTGAAAGCATTTATTTATGCGAAAAACTTTAAAAAAAATAACAAAACTTATGAAAGATCAAGATTAAATTATAAACATTTATCATTTTTTAAAAATTACATCAGCTCAATATGTTCAACCAAGTTTTGACGACTTGCGTTGAGAGAAAACAAATGATGTTAAATATCTTATAAAAGAAATATTAAATTGTATTTCATATTACAACTTTTATTTTGTTTTTTAATAAAACAATATAAAACATGTATATTTTAAAAATAAAAGGAAATATTAAATGATTATGTATGTATAATATGTAATACATTGATTTTTATAAATAAGAATATAATCATTCTATAAATCTTGTTTAATTAATTTTTTAAACATTGAAAACATGCGGCCCTCAACTTAATATAAAATAGTTCTTGTGGCCCGTGATATCAAATGAGTTTGACATGCCTGCTATACATGAACGAAGGTCGTCACAAGTAGCTGGTGGTTATATCGTGTAAAATTCCCAGCTTTTCGGAGAATACAACCGGAAATAACATTTAACCTTTGAAATTATTCGAATAGTGCTCTTATTAAATCTGTGTCGAAAACGAGACCCCCACTGTGGTCGAAGCCCTGGGCCTAGTTGGCCCATGCCTTCAGACTAACAATTGTGGTATTCCTACTAACAATTGTGGTATGTTAATGCGCAATTTTGCCCTATGCAAAATATGACCTACGCTAGCCCTTCTCACGCCTTTATTAGCTGTGGTAAGGTGAGCATTGTCGTGAACAAAATAACCATGAACCTTGTGTGTATCCCTCACGTTCGTCTCATCCCTAAATACTGGGTAACGGTTTGTCGCATGGATTCACGGTTAACCCGTAGTTCTCATCAGGTATCATGCGCATAGTTGATCGATGATCTCTTTTGCGATTAATTCCCTCACTTTCTCAATGTTTTCGCCACTTATGGAGGTCGCCGGTCTTCCGCTATGGATTTTGTCAGAAACACTTTCCCGACCTTCTCGAAAATGGGCGAACCACTAGTACACACACTTCATGGAAAGTGCTTGATCTTCATGAACGTGTATCAGTGTCGCATAGCTTTTTTTCGGTGCCTTGCCAAACTTCAAACAAAATTTTAAATTTATCTTTTGCTCCTTCATATTCCTGCTCTCACAATCAGTTAAGAACCGATGTACTGAAGAAGCATTTTCTAAAATAAGTCTTACATGGAACACAAATGACGCTCAACTGAACAACGAGGGGAGCAAATGGTCAACACCTGCCTCTACGCATGTGCAGCGTTTTGTTTTGGCAGTGTTGCTGATTGGCCGTTCTAAATTTTATTCACCGAACTTAATTGTCAGAGGTTATACACATAGAGATTAGATTATAGACTATAATACAAATAAAACTAAACAAAACATTTTCTGAAATTCAATTTCAAATAAATATCTTAAAAAGAAATCCTGTAGTGAATTTAACCGTGAAGCAAAAAATTGAAAAAGTTTCTCAGAAAATGCATTTAAAGATTTTAATGTGGTATAAAAAATTTTCTACTAATTGTACATTTTTTTAAACTCACCATATTTACAGTTCAAGTTCTTTTTAGCTTCATATTCTACTAATTCGGACTCCCCCCTTTTGCTGTTTTCTAGGGAGTTTTATAGACCATAACAATTGTCATTTTTAGTGAAATTTTGATGAAAAATTGCAGTCACGATCTTATGCACAAAACTCTAATAAATGTATTCAGATAATATTTGTACTGCACATAAAAAACATCTTTGTACGTATTAGGAATCAAAAGATTTGTAATACTTTTGAAAAGTTTCTTTTAAAATAGGAAAGTAATTTGTTATGTAATAAACATACATCTAAACAGAGAGGCAATAAATGTATTCAAATGGTGTTATAAAAAAATGTGGATAACAAATTGTCTAAACAAGGGGAAAAGCCTTAAATATTGGCCTTAAAAATTTCAATTAATTATTCATCATCACTATTGATGACTTTTCAATCAGCCTAAAACCATACATAGTAAAATTGACAGAAAATGCCGTCTGAAAGTAAAAATCAAGAAAAAACTAAACAACTAAAACATTGTATTCTGGAGTTGAAAAAGTAGAAGACTGATTCACGGTCTAACATGAAAACAGTTGTTAGAAAAATTAAGCATTTTCTGGGTTCCATCGTTTCTTTTGGTGAAAATTAGATATGCGATTTTGACGCCATTCTATTGACCCCTGAAGAGTTTATTTGTAATAATTAAATTGATAGAGACATAAATATCTTTATCTCGATACCTCTTTGTTTTGGTGGAAGCTAGGGAATTGTTTCAAAAAGTAAGAAATTAATTGCATTCCAGCTGATAGTCTAGATCAGTATTTGAATGGGAAATTTTTATGAATTGTTCATCATGTTAGGTAATATAGAAGAAACAGGAAGTTATTTTTGGGCTATCTTCCAAGATGAAAAAGAAAAGAATTTATATTTTCGTTGCATTTTTTTGTAGTAAAATCGAATTATATATAGGTGTAAGGATCTAGAGTCGTATGTGGCAACGGTTGGAACTGGCTTCCCACACCTGTAAAGTTGTTTTAAGCCTGATAAAGATACACGGAGAGGGAGAAAAGAAAAAGCAGGAAAAGAAACGCGATATAAGGAAAGCAGAAGATACGAGAAATTGGACGATGGAAAATACAACTGGAAGATATTTGATCTAAATTAAATCATGATCTAAATTTGTGTGTTTATATTTTTGTGTTTTGCGAAACTTTTAACTAAAATTTAGTACATATCTAAGACAAAATATATAAAGTTGTTTGTTTGCTTCAACACTTGCTGGCACACCAAATCCTGCTAAAAATCTCAGATAGAAAGAAAAAAAAGAGAGAGAGAGAACCTTATCTTTTATACAAGTAGTACATTTTTGCTAACTGCTTTAGGCGCGTTTTGCTGTAGAGTGAACTTAAATGAAGCATCAGGTTCGGGTCCGTTATGCTTAATAGGTTTTTTCCGGCTCTAGTCGGAAATCGTACTCGGATCGGAGATGTGTAGCGATATGATCTATATAAGCCAGTAACACAACCTCCGCACCATGGTGATCATTTTGGTGTAGTGGTTAAGTTACTCGGTTTTGAATCCAAAGGTCCCGGATTTTGTCTTCCGGATAGTACGCGCCATGTCATTTGGTGACCCTAGCTGAACTAAGAAAAGCGAAACCTATACTGATCTCTTGTGGTGCCATCTACCCGCAAAAAAAGAAACAAAGAAAAAAACTAACCGCTCCCATTAAGAACTATATCGTTCGTTCGCCAAACCAACTCACTGGTAGGAGAGTGTGTAGCGATAAAATCTATATAAGCCAGTAACAACCTCCGTACCATGGTGATCATTTTGGTGTAGTGGTTAAGTTACTCGGTTTCGGATCCAAAGGTCCCGAATTTTGTCCTCCGGATAGTACGCGCTACGTTAGACGCGAGCTCAGCTTTGAATTGAAAACTTTTTAGGCACGTATTTTTTTAAAGAATAATTTCATATACACTTTATTTCGTAAAGTTTTATTTTCTCTATTTGATTATTACTGTCATGCAGCCCATTTTCACTCAACTCCAACGAATGAACAAGAAAAAAGTAGCGCAAGTGAAAATAATTGAAATTTTTTATATTTTTTTATGTAGGAAATTGGAAAAGGGATTCTGGTTGCTAATACAGTCGATTCTCAAAGTCGAAGAGACCAATGAAAAACTTCGAATTATCAAGAGGGTAGAAAAAAACTCCCAAAATAGACGAAAAGAAATTTTTTTCCAACAAATTTAAATTTGAAACTATGTAATAAAACAACTATTGTACATAAGTATAAAATTATTTTAAAGTACACAGGGGGGCCATAATTAAACTGTAAGTGATCAAGGGGTGCTGGAGAGAAAACTACCGGGAATATTCATGTGAAATTTTTTATCTAAACGTTTCAGAACATGCGCAAGTCAAATATGCAAAGAAAAAAAATCGCCATTTTCACCCGATAGATGGCGCTGTGCCGTGTTTCAATGCTTATCGACGGCATTTATGCAAATTTTAAGCCCACCGAACAGTATAAAAACAAGACCACATTGAATAATGGTCAATCATAACCCACGTTCACCGGACCTTAATCTTTGCGATTTTTATCTGTGGAGATACCTGAAAGATATGGTTCATAGAGAACGACATGCTTCTGTTGCGGAATTGAAATCTAGCATAACGAGACACGTGAGGTGTGTTACAACAGAGATTTTAAATGCGACGGTGGACCGTGCTGTTTTATGTTTTCAGCATGTGGTTGCATCTGGTGGTTCGCATATTGAGCATATCATGTGATAATTTCATTGAATAAATAATGGTTTGTTTTCAAAAGCGTATTTATGGATTGTTTAATTTATGATCTTAATTTTTGATTACATGATACTTTAAAAATTTAATTACTGAAGCAAATTGTATGGACTTTTGATAAACTGTAATTGATTTTTATATTGTTTATATGCCTCTTTACAATGTCATTATGCTCTGTCTATCGGTTTTGGAAGTTGTATATGCCACCAGTGAGCGTTGAAATACGGTACAACGCCATCTATCGGGTAAAAATGGCGATTTTTTTTCTTTGCATATTTGACTTGCGCATGTTCCGAAACGTGTAGATACCAAATTTCACTGGAATAACTCCAGTGGTTTTTTTCCCACCACCCCTTGAACACTTGCAGTTTAATTATGGCCACCCTGTATTTTGAAAAAGTACTTATTATAGTATAAATATTATACAGAAGTTAAAAGTCCTGTATTAAAAGAATACATTTATATATTAAAAACTATTAAAATAATGCAAACTGTACATAATTATCTTTTTTTGCTTTATGGCATTCAATCTAACTTTGCCAATAGATTTTTCTAGGATAAATGAAGTTTGAAAAATGTCCACGCCACCATGATTTTGAAGAAAAAAGTTGCGTAGTTTGTTTAGTGACACTTTAGCTTCTATCAAAGTTATTCGAGTCAATCAACTCCGATGGTCATCAAAGGGATTACTTTACAGGGGAGGCAGCAAAGACAATACAACACAGAACATGTAAGCTCCAACCTGTTTGCTATAGGATTGAAGTGGCGCATTCTATCCTGAGGACAGAACCCTGGACCTTTGGATCCTAAACCGAGTATCTTTACCACTACACCAAAATAATCACCATGGTGCGGAGGTTGTTACTGGCTTATATAGATTATATCGCTACACACTTCCCTACTAGTGAGTAGATCGGACGGACGAAAGAACAATATAGTTGTTAATATGGGGGCGGTAAATCTTGTGTGTGTGTTGGTATTGCGTTACGTTAATCTGACGAATCCTTTTTTCCTGGATTGCTCTTTTTTGCGGGTAGATGGCACCACGAAAGATCAGTTTTAGATTTCGCTTTTCTTAGTTAAGCTAGGGTCACCAAATGAAGATGCGCGTTCTATCCTGAGGACAAAACACGGGACCTTTGGATCCGAAACCACGTAACTTAACCACTACACCAAAATGATCAGCATGGTGCTGAGATTGTTATTGGCTTATATAGAGTATATCGCTACAGGACTCTACATGACAGTAAGCGTTTGAATTGTCGAGTTTTATTAGATCAATTATAGCGTGTTATATTCTGGCCCGCCACAGATTTTACTTCGAAATATTTATTGTTCTAAAACGTATTGTCTTAGTTCGAATTATCAAGAGTTTTTCTAGGGGCTGAGCATATACTTCGAGTTAGCGAGAGGTTCGTATTATAGAATGTTTGAATTACCGAGAGTCGATTGTATAAGAATATTTCAAAGTTTATTATCAAGCTGCCACTCTCCGTTGAGAACCAGAATTCTTAATGGATTATTTAGCACAGGTGAGTTTGATTTTTCCGTTGAACATTGCTATATGCTCAATAACGGTGAAAAATGTTACAAAAGTTGACTTGGTAGCTGCGTTGGAGGGAATCGGTGAAACAATACACGAATCTCTTAAAATCATTAAACTAAAAGAAATAATTTTGAAATTCTCAGAACTTATAAGAGATAAGAGATTTGTCTTGGACTTCCCTGCGACCACAGCTGTGCGAAGTAAAAATTAAGACGAGTTGCATGGGTTACGCTAGCAACAGCAAACTGAATGTGTAAAGTCAAAGTGTTATGTTGTTGAAAGTATACATTCATTAGATATACTCCTTAACGCTGGATAAATAATGATATGTCCTATGCTAGGAAGGAACGAAAAATGGGATCTATTTTTTGATTAAATAGAAAGAGAATTTAAGTAGAATAAACTATAGTTTAAAAAAAAGAACTAAAAGAAATGCTTTTATACTGAATTGAGCTAATAAGTAAAGAAATAATTTTTAATATGAGAATAAAATCATGAACGAGAATATCAATGTCATTAGGGTAAAAACGTAGGGTGTTCTATAAATATATCAATTGTTATAGTTTTTAACTTCTATTCGAAATGCTGAGTTAGTGTAAAAATGTTGTACAACGCACCCCACGCTTTTACCACAATGACATTAATTTTCTCGTTCATCATTTTATTCTTATATAAAAAATTATTTTTTTACTTTTTAGTTCGATTCAGTATAAAAGCGTGTTCTTTAGTTTTTTTTAAAACTATAATTTATTTATTTTTATTTTTTTAGTTTGATCTGCAATAAAAGCGTGTTTTTTAGTTTTTTTAAGCTATCATTTATTCATTGTTGGATTTATCCTTGAGTTTGATATTTGGAGCCGGAATTACGTGGCTGCTGGAATTAGTCTTGCTCTTCAACGGATATTAATTAAAGTGTCTGAAGTATATTTATTCTCTCCGCTTACGGGGCCTCGGATGAGTCCCGTATGGTTATATTAGATTCCGTCTCTATAGAACAGGTCAGACAATTAAAAGTTTGTTAAGTAGAAAAAGTTCAAATTTAAAAAAATTAATGTACCATGTTCTTATAACGGACTAAAAAGTATAAAATTCCTCCTTTTCGTTTTTTTCTTTATTTCACATTTTCATGCATTGTCATCCACTTCTGAGCTATGGTCCAAATTTCAAGTCTCTAACTTATCGGAAAGTCACACAGTTTGAAATCAATTAAAAAATTCCACCCGGACAGGTATTCAAGAAAGAGAGTTAATAAAAACATGGTAATAGTAAGTGTCAATCGTATTATCCCCTTTTTAACGTATTGCTATAATGTTAATTCGTATCATAACTTCTAAGCGTATTGCTTTATAAAAATAAAAAAAAAATATTTAGCAGTCAGAACATAAACTATTTTTTCTCATGTACGAGCATTATTTTTTTACTTACATTTTCAGAAAAATGTTTATATTATGGTTAAAAATTGCTAACACACACCAACTCTCCACTTTCTCACAAAAGGAACACTTTTTTGTTTGTTTTGTTTGTAAAAACCACAAGTGTATTTTACACTTGCATATAATTAACTTTAAATTAAAAACACTCGCTTTTAGGGTTACACCTTATTCTTCTAGTCCCTAAATCTGAAATTAGTCGCCAAATCTGGAAATTGAGTATGGAATTAGACGTCAAATTTGAAAACTGTATATGCCATAAGTCGCCAAATCTGGAAGTGGTATATGGAATTGTCGCCAAATCTGATTATCGTTATTTTTGACGATCCTGATAAAGACAATGGAACAAAATTTTGAAATTATTTTATTGTCATCGGTCCTTGACAAGTATGCAAAATTTCGAATTAATCCGATCTTTTAAAGTGGGTAAAAATCGAGTTCTAAGATTCCGTTACATACAAGTGAAACTTAAAAAACCGTGTTAAAAATGTGCCAAAAGAATTAAAATCCGAAATTTTAATAAAGCTAATTGGCGAGAAAGTTGATAATATCTTGGTTTATATTGGTGATGACAACTAAGAGTTTATGAGAAAATAAAAGTATTAATTGTGAAAGAGTACGAACCCTCTCCTTTTGTTTGCTTAGAGAATTTTAAGAAACGCGAATGACTCTCAGGGCATAAGTTTTTCTGCCATACATAGTATACGGGATTATATAAGTTATAAAAACTGTACTTATTATCGCAACGATATTGGCGATATTATATGATAGGAACACATGGTCGCCAATTCATTGCTTACGATACATGGGAAATCAGGGTTGCCAACTTGGCGAGTTATTTTAAATGTTGGCTTTGTTGTGATAGTACGTAAGTACATATAAACATACAAGTGAATATTTTTAAATATTTAGACTAACTGATATTTAAAATTGTATATACTCATATATAAATATAAAAAAATGCATAAATTATTTGAACATTGCCCTTTGCAGAAAATGGATAAAATAAATCCTTCAATGAATGGGCCCTAATTAGAGTCCGCATGCGGAAATGTTGCAAAAGAAAACATAGTACAACTCCGAACAATTGGATACTTTCTCTCTCTTGCCCAGAATAATTCAGTTTTTTTACTTCTATCGTGTGGTTATAAGCACATACACAATTTTTTTACGTCATTAATAATACATTCTGCGATTCACATTGAGGTTTTCCTTTGCAAGGTCTCAATTGGTGACGATGAAATATTTTTATTTTGCTTTTTCCCGTCGTAAATTAAAGAGTTATAGGCGGAAGAATTACAGTATTTACATTTTTTGATATTTGTGGTCAAAATTTTCAAAACAGATTAAACAAAACTTAGCTCTTTAACCTTTTTTTTTCTTTCTCGTACACATTTTATGCGCAATTATGATTTTTACGGCTTCGAGAACAGAAATTTGTTTTTGATTATTCGTATTACACTACCCTGACTAACGTGAACCCAGGAATTCTGCGATTTTCAAACCTCGTCGATTCATTTTTTGTTTAAGAAAAAAACAATTGCTAATGTGATTGGAGAAGTTGTTGATCTTACCAGACAAACAAATTAAGAAGTGAATAGCGATGACGTTCAAGAACTGCTGGATTCCCACAATTAAGAGCTGACAATGGATGTGTGTGTGAGCTCATAGATATGCATGAGCAAGACATTGAACGATATTGACAACTGAAGAACTCTAGTCTTTAGACCAAGTTCAATCACAGAACATCGAATGACGGTTTGGAATTTGACAGAAGGCCCCTCAGAGTTTAATTGGAAAAGTGTTACAAATTTTAGAAAATAGGGGCTCCAACGATGAGCGTATTTTTTTCAACAAATCAAAGAATAAAAATACTATTAGCATGCTTCGAGGAAATTTTGGGGGAGAAAAAAGATCTCAGGCAGCTACTTCGTTAGATTGTGAAATTTTTTACATCAAAAATAACTTGGGCTTGCGATTTTGTGTATTTCTGTTATCTCTAAGGTTTTATCAAACACTTTTTTTCTAAATTATTATTTTGTTTCATCTCCGGCCCCAGCTAATAGAAATTCGTATCTGCAGTCCAACCCCGATTTAACAAATTTTTCTCTTTCCCCGATTAAAATGAAGGCAAAATTCCCAATTTAACGAATAATAAACGCCGAATCAACGAATTATTTCAACAGTTGAAAAAAAAAATTTTTATTAGATTTTGTTAGAAAAAAATTAGATTTTTTTTTTTTACAAATAACATAACAGGAAAAAAAAAAAAGATTTTTCAAGAAAGAAGCAACTTTTGACGGCAAAGAGTTACAGCCCCATTAGACTTTTTTGTCCAATGGGGCTGCGGATTGGTATTTTTACCAAAGCAGACCTAGTACATCCCCAGGAGCTTTAGTGCGGCGCCTTATAGGCGGATACCAATCGCCGCAGGTAATTTTGACGCCCAGTTTCCTCCATAGAGGGAGACACCTGAGCTCTGACAATGCGAACCTGTACTAAGATTTAATTTTGCCGAGAGCACCCAACCGAAACAGACACTCTGGGATCTTTTACATGCCGTATAATAATACGACCTGGCCATTATTAGACTTAACAGGTGCAGATGAGTCATGAGTGTAATCTACCGTGTTTGTTTTGAATAGGACAGGAAACTCCATTCTTATCTCCTCCCTCTCCATAATGCAGGGAATATTTTGAGATTTAAACGATTATGTTACATTTAATGACGGACTGCTTATCTGTGGAACTGAAGTTGAAGAAATAGTTGATTTGTTGGTGCCAATGAACAGGGATTCTGATGGAGAAATTGATATAACAGTTATCAAAACTTTTAAAACATACTTTATGCATACAGAATATAAGTGATGCAGTTTTTTCTTTTCAGCATAAAGTCGGAAATAAGAACTCTTTCGAATGAGAAATCAAAAAGATTTCCAAACATCTATCACTCAGTATTTTAAAATTAACTGGTGCGTAATAATTCACTAATATTTTTAGCAGTTGTATAAAAAGTGTGCAAAATTTCTAACATCGGATATTTTTGTATAGTTGCTTATTGTAAAATTTCCAGAAGGTAAATGCAAAAAATCTGTACTTTGTTTGGACCCCGATATAACAAACAAAATGTTCAGCCACGAAAAATTCTTTAAATCGGAGTTCGACTGTATTTATATGCGAAATCATACCCCGAGTTACGTAGTTATCACTTGGTCTCATCTATCGCGTAAGTTCGGGGTATTATTGTATCTAATAAATGAAAAAGAATTCAAATTTCATTTTGTGAAAAAAGGAACTTTCGCATTATTTTCATATTTATTAAAGTGTTTGTTGGGTTGGAACGAGAGAACTATTTTTTCAGACAGAAGAACAGCTGTATGATTTCGCGCATTTTTTTAACACACTTTTATAAGTTTCCTTTGTATGTAACGGAATCTTGGAACTCGATTTTTACCCACTTTAAATGGTCGGATTGATTCGAAATTTTTCATACTTGTCAAGGACCGATGACAATACAATAATTTCAAAATTTTGTTCCATTGTCCTTATCAGGATCGTCAGGAATAACGATAAACAGATTTGGTGACAATTCCGTATACCACTTCCAGATTTGGCGACTTATTGCATATACCATTTTCAGATTTGGCAACTAATTCCATATACTTTTCCAGATTTGGTGACTAATTTCAGATTTAGCGACTAAAAGATTAAGGTTGTAATCCTAAAATCGAATACACTTGTGGTATTTGAAAAAAAAAGTGTGTGTTCTTTATGTGAGAAAGGGAAGGGTGGGTACGTCGCAATTTCTTACCATAATATAGACATTTTTCTGAAAATATAAATAAAAAAAAAGACTCGTGATGGGAAAAAAAATTGTTCTAACTGTTAAATATTTTTTGTTTTTATAAAGCAACTCGTTTAGAATACGATACGTCACAATATTTTTATTAACACGTTTTTTTTAAGTTTCACTTGTTTACTAGCTTTCTTGTACATATGTCTGTCCGGGAGGAATTTTGCGATTGATTTTAAACTGATTTCCCGATGAGCTAGAGCAGTGATGGCGAACCTATGACCCGTGGGTCAGCCACTGACCCACGCAAGCTTTTTAACTGACCCACGATTGCTAGGAAACCACTTGTTTGCTTACACGGGTTTATTTAGATTTTCTAACTTGTGTAGATTATTTATATTCTATTTGTATTTTTTCAAGCCCTGTATTGACACAAAATCAATTTAAAGGCTGTCTATAACTTTTAGTTTGACCATTATAGTTCCAAAGTTACGAAAATGACAACAAATGTATATGAAGATATGTAATATTTGAAATAAAGCAGAAGTGTTTACAAAATATCAAATAAAGTGTATATATAATTTTACTCACATTTGGTTTGTTGAAAAAAATCGACTAACAAAAGCAAATAATCATATTGCAAAGCACTTTCTTCGGATGAAATGCACTTTTGTGAGGTTATGTTCAGTTATGTTTGTAGAAAGAGACTTCCATAGCACTTGTATAGTCTCCTCACTGTTTCAACCTGTGAGATGTCAATCGGGGTAATGCACATGTCTCTTATTCTCTATAATAGTAATTTTTGGCTGCAATTTAAAGCGCTTACCCCAATCAGTACCAGTGTACAACTTACATTTCGAACGTATTTAAAAGTAATGTGTAATATGTATGTATGTATATATTAGGTATGTGTGTGTGTTAATACAAAATTTCTTCTCAAATTATTGTATTTTAAATATAAATATTTTTAATTGTAGCCCGTACTATGTCGGTGGTTAAAAAATTAAAAACAAGCCGTACAAGTTCCACGCTATATCAAGATGAAAGGTTTGATAAATATGGGGGAATAAAAGGAATAATATGGTTATACGTATAATTTGTACTGAAAAAATGACTCCACGTACATATAATGTAAAAAGACATTTTGAAACGTTGCATTTAAATCTTGGCATGTCGACAGATGATGATAGAAAAACTCGTTCCTTACAAAAGAAAAAAAATATAGAATTTTTCTCAAAGCAGTGTTTAAAAAAGTATTTTGGTTCCAAAATTAACATTACAGCTTCTAGCTTCAAAGTTGCCCTTTGCATACACACACATTGTTCGCAACGGAAAACCTCTTTCAGCAGAAGGATTTGTAAAAAAAAAAAAAGCGTTTTTAGAATGTTTCCTACATTGTTTGCTGATTTTAAAGAAAAATGCTTGATTATAAAGCTTATAAATGAGTTACCTATAAGTCGCAATATAATTAAAGATCAAGTAATAGAATTGGAAAAAATATTTTTTCGCGTAAATACATAATGCCTTAAATTATGCAGAAATGTATTCAATTGCTTTAGATGAGATTAATAATATAAATGGTTATGCACAATTTTCTGTTTTTACTCGGTGTAAGTTTGGAAATATAATGAAAGAAGAGTGTGGGGTTTTTTAATGAAACTAATAACGCGTTGAAAGGAAAGTGTACCAGTCTTGATATTTTTTACAGAATTTGATATTGTATATAAAGAAATGGATACTGACTTTCAGAAAATAGTTTCTGTAACAACAGATGGTGCACCTAGTACGGTAAGGGAAAACATTGGATTTATTCAGCATCTTAAGCAAAATATTTCACATTTTCTGATTGAATTTCATTGTATAATACTCCAGCAAGTTTTATGTGCGAAGCATAATTTAAAAACATTTTCCATTGTACTGTCAGTTGTTATTAAAATAATTAACTTTATAAACGTAAGAGCTCTTTATAAAAGGAAACTTGTATAATTCTTAGAGGAAATTGAATGCCAATATTCAGGAATTCTGACATACAATAACGTGCTATGGCTTACTTTCGGTAAAGTCCTTCATCGCTTTATAGAACAAATTAAGATCTTTTTTAATTGAAAAAACAATAGTATCGGTGAATTATCAAACATACATTAATCAACTGATTAAATGTTTTTATGAGACACTCAGAATTTTAATGAACTGAATAAAAAACTCGGACTAGTTGTTTTAACAATTTTTGAAAATATTTAAATATTTATGACGAAACTCGACATCTTTACTAAGGATTTGGAAATGAAAATCATGAAATATTTTCCTCTATTACAAAAACATTTTCAAAACGCAATAATTTTCGAAAACTCCGTTGACATTTAAGAAAATGCAATTAAAAAATATGTAATGATTATGTTGGAAATAAAACAAGGTTTTGAAGAGAGATTCAATGATTTTAACAGTTTGGAAAATACATTTCCCTTTATTTTATATCCATACAAAATAGAATGTGAAACAATGGTGTTATCCGAATTTATGTGGCTAGGCATCGATAATTTAGAAATGGAATTAGTTGAACTTCTAAGCAGCGTAGTGTGGAAAACAAAATTTGAAGATTTGATTTCTGAAGTAAGAAGAATTGCGTGAGAAAAATCTTAGATACTATTGATCCCACAGTAAAAATTGAAAAGATTATATTATACGTATAGGAATTTTTATCGAATAATTTTATGTCAACGAAAAAACTAGTTAATATGTATGCTCTTTCAACGATGTTTGGGTACACGTATTCGTGTGAAAAATTGGTTTCTTCAATAAATTTTGTAAAATCTAATAGAAATAGACTTGGCAGGGAATTAACTGCGAAATGCGTTAAGCCAATGGTATTCAAACGTGTTCCGCGAAAACTTAGGATCCCCGAAACACGGAAAAGGGTTCCGCGAGTTAAAAAATGGAAAGGAAATTATAAGTTGTGTATGCAAAATAGATTCATGTTCTCTATTAAGTTTGTTAAGTACCCGAAAGACTATCGAGCTTAGCGGAATAAGATAAGTAACGGAACTGCATGACAATATATAGATTCGTACTTATTCGTATTCAGGGGGGGGGGGGCGTCAACTTAAGTAAAAATCCTTTGCCATAACTTTGAACACAACTACTGTGTTCTGGTCATCTAAATATAGTAGTTATTAGATATTTTGTTTATTTCAAGTGTACACTTTTTTCTTAAGTGCAATATTTAATTCTTCTAAATATACGCTAGTTTATTTGTATTCTGCTACAGTCTTAAGGGTGATTAAAATCACGCCAAATAAGCTACAGATGGAATGTAGATATTCAAGATGGCCGCCTTGCACCTCGCGAAGTATGAAGAATAAAACAATCTTACTGAAACTTGAGGAAACAACTGAGAACTGTAGAATTACAACCATTTAAAACGATTTAAAAAGAGGAATAAAAAGAAATTCCCTTTATTTTCCAAGCAAAACGGTGCAGAAAAGTAAAGAGGGAAATTGAATGTGAAGAATTTCAAAATGATTGTAGAAAGAAATTAAAATATGCGAAAGCAGTAAAAAATTAAAAATAAATAAAACAATCAAGTGAGGATGAGAGAAGAATTAAAATACTAAAAAAGCGACTTCATTAAGGGAAGTGAAAAAAATTAGGAAATTATTATTAAAAATAAATCTGTAGAAATTAGGTATTTACTACCATTAAAAAAAGAATTCTGCCTGATAGAGGTGGAATTCACCACGCAATTATTACTTTTTTTAAGAAAATTTGTTGAGTCTTTACTAGGTTTATCACATTTCCCATTGGGTGAAATCAGTAAAATCTTAACTAAGGTACGAAAAAAGAAATTCAATACCTTAAAAAAATGAAATTGACCAAAAGAGCGAAGACTAGATTTTAGAATATTACTATTTCGAGTATGCCGTGGAACATTAAAAGCTTGAAGAATTGAAATTACTTCTGATTGTGCGGACTTAAATAGTTGTTCCTTTTTAATTAGATAAAGTTAACGGCATATGCAGCCTTCAATATAGCTCAATTACTTTTATATAAAAATAAGTTGGTGAAATATATATATATATAATAATAAATTATACCACTACTGAGATACATCAAAAACTTTTTTTTTTCATTTAAAACTGTCTGAAAATAACTAAAAACAAGTTCGAACTCACTAATACTGTACAATAGCGAATCGATTATATCATTAAATCCTTTCTGAGTAAAAACGGTAGAACATGACGTTTTTATTTTTTTAATATAGCTTTTTTTTCTTAGGAAACAGTCGTCGCTTTGGAAGCTCACGCTTTTATTGTATCCATTAACTTTTACTCCGTTTTAA
>BMAO01029092.1:17722-65842 GCA_019973975.1 Trichonephila clavata
ATATAAAGGAGAAAAGCGACTGACTGACTGACTAATCACGATATCTCTGGAACTATTCAACCTACATACTTGAAATTTGATAGACATGTTCCTTTCATAGAGTAGACATCAGCTAAGAACGGATTTTCCGAAATTCGAAACGCAAGAGGCGTTACGGGGGTTAAGGGGCGTTTATAAATAATTGTTTCCATGTTTAAACTACTCAATGTACAATTTTGAAATTGGGTTAGCAGATTCCTTTCATACAGTAGAGATCCGCTACAAATTGAGTTTGGTGAAAATCGTCCCCCAAGTGGCGTTGCAGGAGCTTAGGGGGCGTTATAGATAATTATTTTCATTTTTAAACTATTTGACGCACTGTCTTTAAATTTGATAAATAGATTCCTTTCGTAGAATAATGATCAGTTACAAAACGGGTTTTGTGAAAACAGACTTCTAAGTGGCGTTGCGGGGGATTAAGGGGCGTAATAGATAAATATATCCGTTTTTAAACTACTTCACCTACCTGCTTGAAAATTGGTAGGTAAGTTTCTTTCATGAAGTAAATATCCGCTACAAAATGGGTTTTTAAAAAATTGACCCCAAGGGGTGTTGCGGGGGTGGGGGTTTAAGGGGCGCTATAAATTCCGATTTTTCAACTATTAGACGTACAGTCTTGAAACTTAGTAAGCAGATCCTCTCATAGGGTAGAGATACGCTACAAAAATGGGTTTCGTGAAAATTGCCTCCAAGTGGCGTTGCGGGTCTTAAGGGGCGTTATAGATAATTATTTCCATTTTTAAACTATTAGACGCACAGTCTTTATATTTGATAAATAGATTTCTTTCATAGAGTAGAGATCAGCTATAAGAAGGTTTTGGGAAAACAGACCTCTAAGTGGCGTTGCGGGGGTTAAAGTGGCGTAATATTTTCGTTTTTAAACTACTTGACCTACCTGCTTGAAAATTGGTAGGAATGTTTCTTTCATGGAGGACATATCCATTACAAAACGGGTTTGGGGAAAATTGACCCCCTAAGGGGTGTTAAGGGCAGATATACGTAATTATTTCTATTTTAAACTATTAGACGCACAGTCTTGAAATTTGGTGAGCAGATTCCTCTCATAGGATAGAGAATACACTACAAAATGTGTTTTTGTGAAAATAGACCCCTAGGTGGTGTTGCGGGGGTTCAAGGGGCGTTATTGATAATTTTTTTGCATTTTTTAATTAATTGGACGCACAGTCTTCAAATTTTGCTAAGCAGATTCCTTTCATAGAGTGCAATTCCCCTACAAAATGGGTTTTGTGAAAACAGACCCAGAAGTGGCGTTGCGGGGGCTCAAGTGGCGTTATAGACAATTATCCACATTTTTATACTGTTAGACGTACAGTCTTGAAATTTGATAAGCAGATTCCTTTCGTAGAGAACCGCTACAAAATGGGTTTTGCGAATATCAACTACTAAGTTTAATTTCGGGAGATTAAGAGGTGTAATCAATAAATATTTCCATTTTTAAACTATTTGATCATCCTGCTTGAAAATTGGTAGGCATGTTCCTTTCATGGAATATAATTCCTCTAACAAAGAGTAAAACGAAAATTGACCCCTAAGGATGGTTGCGAGGGGTCAAGAGGAGTTACAGAAAAATATTCCTGTTTTTAATTTTTAGACCCATATACTTGAAATTTTTTAAGCATGTTTCTTTTGTTGAATAGGGATGCACTAAGAATGTATTTTAAGTAAAACAAGTTCTGCGGAGGGGTGCAGGGGTTACTGGGTCGTATTGACACAAAAAAAATCCTTTTTTCGAGCTATAAGGACTATAATAATTAAACTTGGTTTGCATTTTTCTTTTGTTGAATTGAAATCCGCTAAGAGAGGTTATTTTGGAAAACGGCTCTCAACACACGGGATTACGGGGATATTGATAGTAAAACTTTTGTTTTTTTCTGTTTGATTTAGACTTGAAATTTGGCTTGCATGTTCAATTTACGGAGTAGAGATCCACCGCGAAAATTGGTTTTGCGGGAATCCACTTGGTTTTTGGGTTACGAAAGAGCAAACATCATTCTATATTTCAATTTTAGAGATTTTTAGAAAATACAAATTAGATGAGTTCTGCCCTTTTTATTTATCAAGAGGTGACAGTTACAGGTCTAAGTATATTTTTTCAATACAATCGAATTCTTAATGCTAGGACTTAGATATAAATAATTTATACATATATATAAGCAGTAAAAATTTATAAAACATCATGAAATACCCAGCGAAGCGGGCGGGTAACAGCTAGTATATTATATATTAATAAATAATACTTCATAATATACGCTCATGGACAAAACATTAGCGCACCAAGAAATTATTGCGGGATCGTAACGAAACTTTGCATGAAGGTACATGCCGGGGAAATATGCAAATGATTAGAAAAGCAGCGTGATTGCGCATTACGTATAAAAGGTAGAGGACGTTTAACGTCTTTTGCTCCGTTGAGTATAAAACAGGCAACCAAAGCTTGTTTGAGTGTGCTGAATCGTTTACAAAGGAAGCGCTGAGGTAGACATGCCATTACGCCGTTTTCGAAGACAATATGAGTAGCTGTCGCAGTTTAAGAGGGGGAGAATCATCGGCATGATGGAAGCTGGGTGGTCAGCTAGGCGAGTAGCTTGCCAATTACGCCGCTCTGATTGTGTTGTGAGGAGGCGTTGGGTGAGTGAGTGATTTTGGGGTTTATTGGCGCAAGAGCCGATTTCGGCTATACTGCGTCAAACATTTGTTTTAATATCTGTGGTCTAGACGGGAAGAGAAAGAAAGAATGAATTGAATGACAAGAAAGAGGGTCTAAAATAGAGAAGGATCACTAGGGTACCCTGGGTTCGTGAAGCCCATGTTTACCAAAGACAGTAAACCCCGTGGGAAAAGGAAAAGATTACTAGGGTACCTCGGGATTGTGACACCCGTACTCACCTAAAGCAGGTGAGCCCCTGAGGGGGAGGAGGTGTTGGGACCAGTGAATCCGAGAGATGTCATTTACAAGAAGACCAGGCTGAGGACGCCCTCAACAGACCAGTCGTCGAGAAGACCGCACATCGTAAGAAATGCGGAATGGAACAGCACGTACGGCCAACTGCTTCATCGGCCGCCATCGAGGCACAGGTAGCACTTTAACTAGGGGTCCCTGCGTCTTCTCGAACCATACGAAGACGCCTGGCTGAAGGAAATTTAGCATCGCTGCGCCCATTACGTGTGCTGCCCTTGGCGGCCACCCACCGACGCCTCCGTTTGGAGTTGTGACGCGCACGAGGAAACTGGACTGCAGCGGAATGGAACCAGGTCATCTTTAGCGACGAATCTAGATTCAATCTCAGCAGTGATTACAATCGTGTTCGTGTGTGGAGACCTAGTGGTTAACCCCTCAATCCTGCATTTGCTTTACAGTGACACACCGCTCCCCCCACTGGTGTTATGGCATGGGGTGCCATTGCCCACAATACACGATCTCGCCTAGTATTGATCCGTGGCACAATGACAGCCTAGTGGTATGTCCATGAAATCCTGCACTCACATGTGTTGCCACTCATGCAACGGCTCCCAGGAGCCATTTTTCAACAAGACAATGCTCGGCCTGACACGGCAAGAGACTCTCTCTGCACTGTTACTACCCTTCCTTGGCCTGCCTGATCCCCAGATTTGTCTTCAATCGAGCATATCTAGGATCATTTGGGACGGCGAGTTGGGCATCCCACGAGTTTGAACGAACTGGAGGAAAGGTTTCAGCAAATATGGAACGAAATGTCTCAAGACGTGAATGCCCGATTGTATCGCATCATGCATTCACGCTAGAGGGGGTTCAACAGGGTATTTAATCCTACGTTCTTTTGCCTTTTTCTCTGAAAAAAATGATCCTTTTCCTTTGATTTTCTAATCATCTACTTGCATCAAAGTAGTCATTACGTATGTAAAATGTCGTTTCATTTTGACGACTCTTTCTTTGTGCGCTAATTTTTTTGTCCATGAGTGTATATAGTATGTAATTTTCGTTACTCCTTGTTCATTCAAACACTCATTGTCATTTGCAACAAACACTTAAGAGCTTTTAGCCCTATTAAATAATTTTAAATCATCAAACCTCGTTTATTTTTACTCGTTAAGCCAGTTGAATTTAAAGATGTTTAGCTCTAAAAATACTCAGTAATAAAGTTTTAAGCTTAACTGTGATGCAAATGACATTAGTGACCCACGAGCTAATACTAAGGAAAATATGAACAAAATTTGACCCACGACTCAAAAAAGGTTCGCCATCCCTGAGCTAGAGACTTGAAATTTGAACCATAGCTCAGAAGTGGATGACAATGCATGAAAATGTGAAAAAAGACGAAGAAAAAAAAATGAAAAATTGGAATTTTATACTTTTTAGTCCGTTATAAACACATGGTACATTAATTTTTTTTTAAATAATTCGAACTTTTCATTCTTAATGCACTTTTATTAGTTTGACCTGTATGCATAGTGAAGGAATCTTTGAAATATAACGATACGGGATTCATCCGAGCCCGTATCGTAAACGAAAACGGGTCCCATAGAGGAAGAGAATAAAGAGCGAGACCCGTTAATTAATATCCATTGAATAGCAATACTTATTCCAGCAGCCACATAATTCCGGCTCCAAATATCAAACTCAAGGATAAATTCAACAATGAATAAATGATAGTTTAAAAATATAAAGAACGCGCTTTTATGGTAGATCAAACTAAAAAATGTAAAATAAATTATAGTTTAAAAAAACTAAAAAACACGCTTTTATATTGAATCGAACTAAAAAGTAAAAGAAATAATTCTTTATTTAAGAATAAAATGATTAAGGAGAAAATTAATGTAATTGGGGTAAAAGTGTGGGGTGCTATACATTTTTACACTGACTCAGCATTTCGGAATAGAAGTAAGAAATTATAATTGATGTAGAGCAACCCACGCTTTTACCCCAATAAAATTAATTCTCTCCTTAATCATTTTATTCTTATATAAAGAATTATTATTATTGCTTTTTAGTTGGATTCAGTATAAAAGAGTGTTTTTTAGTTTTTTTAAACTATAATTTATTCCCTCTTCATTTCTTCTGCGAAACCACAACCAATCGATTTGATATGTGCAATGATCGGAGCTTTTATTCGCATGCTGTTTGTTGATACGTTAAAAATATTTGTGATTGTAATAAACACATGGTCTAAATATATCTATACAAATAAATAAAATTGAAGTGTCTGTTTGTAATTTCAAATTAGCAGCTTTTTACTTAATGCACTAAAAGTATATACGGTACTCATAACAAAAAACCAATTTTTAAAATTTTTGTCTGTCTGTCTGTTTGTTCCGGCTAATCTCGGAAACGGCTGGTGCGATTTTAAAAATTCTTTCACTAATGGAAAGCTTCATTAACGGGGAGTAACATAGGCTATATTTTATTCCCGTATTCTTACGGGAACGTAAACTATACGGGTGAACGTGAAACTGAATGCCAAGATGAATGCCAAGATGAACGCCAAGCTGAGCTAATGAAGTCGTTGTTTTGGTTACTGGCGACCGATGCTCTTCATGAGACATAACAGTGTTATACGCGCGCATCATAATTCGCTGACACGTGCCATAATTTTTTTTATGATAGTTATCTCACACTGTTCAGTTAAGTAGAGCATCGGCTGTTTCGGATGCACTTTTAAAAATAATAAATCAAGGCTTCATAAGCAAAAAGCAATGCAAGAAACAAAAAATTGATAAGTTTTAATCCTTTCTCTTTTTTTTTATTTACATTTTTAGTCACATTTAAACAATAGTTATTATTTGCTTAATATTTATATTGTAATCGAAGAATAATAATTTTCAAGGTATCTTTCATTTTTCTACCTCTCTGTTTTTCTTAATTCAAATTGTTCTTAATTTCTTAATTGTGAGTTTTTTTCATTCGTTATATTTAAGCTGTTTTAAACTTTAACAGCTGAACTTTAAGTATAATAATTAGAAATCGATGTTAAACATTGTTAGGTTTTTATTCATGAAAATATTTCAGATTTTGATAAAAAACATAGCATTTATGATGATGTTCACAATCTCAATATAAAAGAAGATTCGTGGTTGTGTGAAAGATCCATTTTAGCACCTATAAACGACCAGGTTACTGCGCTTAATCAGCGCATGTTAAATAAGCTTCCTGGTGAATCACAAACATACCTTTCCATCAATACAGTTTGCAATCCGGATGAAACGGTTAGTTATCCAACAGAATTTTTAAACAGTATAATTGTGCCTGGTCTACCTCCTCACAACCTAGAACTTAAGATTGGCGTTCCCATCATACTACTCCGTAATTTAAACCCACCAAAACTTTACAATGGTACTAGGTTGCGAGTAGTGTCATTGCAAAGAAACGTTATAGAAGGTCGTATAATATCCGGATGCGGAAAAGGTAACATAGTACTTATACCACGAATTCCCATAATACCATCGAATTTCCCGTTTGAATTCAAAAGACTACAATTCCCTGTAAATGTCAGCTTTGCTATGACAATAAACAAGTCACAAGGGCAAACGTTAAGCAAAGTTGACATAGATTTAACTAAGAGTTGCTTTTCACATGGCTTCACATAACTATACGTGGCATGTTCACGTGCGAGGAATGCCACTGGCGTTTTTGTTTTAGCTCAAGAAAATCGTACACCAAATATTGTATATAAAGAGATTTTTCAATAAATTTAATACTGTATATAGAGAGGATGTTCAATAAATTTATATGAAAAAAACCACACAAAAATTAACAAAAAACAAGAAAATAAAAAAAATAAACAATAAACACCAAAAAGCAGAAAGAACACAAAAATATAAAAACAAAACATTGATTCACAAAGTAAAAAAATGACATTAAACTCTCTCTCTCTATATATATATAGCGTGTATGTATTTCTTAACGTGGAATACAGAATTATTAAGTTTTCGTAAGATCTGTGAATTGAACAAAACACTTTTTTGTAAATTTCTACGTGAACGAAGTCGCGGGTAACAGCTAGTATTATATATATATACTAGCTGACCCGGCCCGGCGTTGCACGGGCTTTTACCTAGGGTATTACTTAATCCCATGTTAATTTCCTCCTTTCTTTCTGACGCCAGCACTTTTGTTAATTTCCTGTTTCCCTCAGGACGATAGTACTTATGTGTGTGTATGCGGGATGCGAGTGATTTCTTTAACTATGTCATTAAAACTCCCTTTTTCGAAATCTGTTCTTGCGTTGGTGTGGTGTGGTAATTAGGAGAGATAGGTGGAAGCTCAGGTGTCGGTCCTCGTCACCTGAGCTTGAAAATTACGAGGTCCGTCGTGTCAAAGCTCTCGAATAGGCGAACAGTGCGAATTTATAAATCACTCACTCACTTTTCAATTCTTTAGTTCCGGAAACGAAAATGTGGCCTTTTTAAAAATAGTTGTATGTTGAAAAAAGACAGAAAAGTAGAAATTTTTTAAATTACAAAACTTCACGACGATTATAAATCTTGAAGTAAAATTGTGAGGATTTTTTGAAATGTTCGACACACGGGAAAAATTATTAATTATTAAGTATTTTGAGTGTTTTATTAAAGTTTGTTCAAAAAAGTTTTTGGCTTTTTTATTTTTTAATTCACTGATACTAAAAGTTTTAAAAATAATTTTTATTTAAACGCAACGATATTGATTCATTTCACAGTATGAAATTCAAAAAGAAAATAATACTATGTGATAAAAATATTTTTAAGAATATTTCCTTATATTTTTTTCTTATATTCTACTGTTCTTCAATAAATCAATCTTTAAGAATAAAAAAGAACTATCGGTTGTGATGCGTTATATGAGGGAATTCCCCTTTTTACTACGCAGCGAGACAAAACTACCTCAACCTTTCCCGTCTTCCAAACAGAAAGCTAACGCAAAGTGAATGACCTTGACGCAATTCAGAAATAACGTAGAGAGTACCAAATGGGAGCATCCCTTACGGGAATCTGCAACGTTTTTTCCGGATTCTTCCCATTTCCGGAAATAAAAAAATTATGGTGTGATAAATTGAAATAAAAACCATCCTATGTTTTAAGTTGAACGAAATGACACACAGTATGCAAAATTATATTATGATCGATTGAGTAGTTTCGGAGTCCATCGCGGACAAACACTGTGACACGTATATTTTATATATAAATATATAGCAGTAAATAAATTAAAAAGAAGACCAATAAATCCTAAGAATCTTAAGATCAGATCTAAGAATCTTAAGATATATATATATATATTTACATGGTAAAGGCATTCAATTCACATGGAACAAGTTTTTTCCTCGTACACACATAAGGAACAATCATGATTCATACGATTTCGAGAACAGAAAACGCATTTTTGACTCTTTGTATATCTGTTCAATAAAGAATTCAAATTTCTCAATCACAATTTTCAACCCCCATTAAACGAAGAGGACGACACCTAAGACGGCACCCTACATCAACGAGAGGACTTTGAGCCGCGACAGATTTCACGCGCTCCAGCCTCTCGTGCTTGGTGGGTCTCCAGTGGTATCAGGATTTAAACCCGATACTTGATAAGCTGGCCACGAATTCATGACTCTTACCATTAGGTACCGTGGGCCACCCTGGGGAAATAGAGAATTTTGTACGCATTTTCCAGCTTTAACTCGGGTAGCCACTGTGCGAAAAATAAAGTTCAAAAAGTCGTAAATCCTTGTTTTTAGAGTTTGAGTATTGAGGCCTATTTGGGAAAATTCTAATTTTCTTAGATTACCTAACATCCAATGCCGATTAAAGCTCATTTCGGGGCCCCTTGGCCACTGGAGGATCGAAATTTGTAACCAGTAAATGGGGTTAAGTCCAGTTTATCCGGGTCCCTGGGCGCCGGCCCCAATGTATAGACCGGCACTGCTTACATCTCTCACAATGATAATTCTCTAAATTCAATCTGTTCCTTATAAATTAAAACAAAAGAGAAATGACAAACAATTCATCAGCTTTTGCGTTTCCTATTAAAATTTGGTTTCGTCTTCTCGGGAGAATTACTGAACATTCATAAATTGCAGTTTTATGATGCATAATTGCATATAATATTTCAGAGAAAAATTTGCTAATCCATGCATTTTCTTTCCCCCCTCATTACACTGCATACGCACCGCCTTTGTGAAAAATAGTGGCACTGAGGAACGAATCGTGTAACTTTTAATCTACAATTAAGAGGTAATTAAAAGTTTATGCATATGTGATATAATTAAATGTGCGTACGATCGAATCTTTCTTTAAATAATTATATAGATGCATCGTTTTTGAATGGTAAGTGAAAATCTTGATACTGCAAGTTCTCCTAAATAAGCTTTTAGCTATGTAAATTTTTCAATTCTTATTAATGAATCATTATTATGTGTGAACCGAGACTTCAATAATGATTCATTATTGAAATCGATCGCAACAATCTAAAAAAAGACGACAATCATATACAATGTATATTTAATTTTGGAAGTTTAAAAAAGCTTTTTCGGTTTCACTTCCAAGAGCCCATTACCCGCTAATAGCACTGAATTATGTGTATTTGTGACCTCATTTGGTTTACCGCATCAAGTTCGTAAGCACTTCTCAATCTGTTTACCTTTCTATTCTTCCCTCAAAAATGTCTCAGCTGCAATATCACTTATTTCAATTTTGAATTGTACTTTAGGCAGCCTTAATGAAATCGTTTATCTGCAAATTAAACCCCTAAGTTCATTAATTAATATTCTTTTTAGTGAATTCTTCCAAAATTTCGATCTTTAACGAACTTTCTATTTTGGTTAAGTGTTTAAAAGAAATTCACAAAATTCTCTTTAATTCGTTCTATTAAAATTTTTAACTATCGAATAAAAAACAGGGCTTCGAACTGCAAACCGGAAAAAACCGTTATTTTGGATAGAACGAAAACCAGGACTGAACCGAAGAAAAAAAAACGGTTTATTTCGTTTCGAAAAATTTTCTATCATTATGCTGCTGAAACTATCTTAAATAAATATTTTCTAATTTTGCGTTGACCTCATAATTATCATCATTACCTGTATAATGCTTATTGATTTCCTGTTTTGATGTGCACTAGTACTTTTCTGTTTCAGTTTCGCATGAAACTGTTGTAGAAGGCAGATTTAATACAGTTGACGACTAGAAATATAGATAACACTAGGCAACAAAAAAAAACTTTTTGTCTGTTTCTTAGTTTTAAATAGCCCATTCAGTCGCCCATCTGGTATAGTGGTCAGTGAAGCTGACTGCGGTGCCGTAGGGACTGGGTTCGAATCCTGGAGAAGGCATGGATGTTTGTGTTGTAATCCTTTCTTCTGTCTGTGTTGTATGCCCCCATGTTATACATTGCGTGGTGCACGGAGTTTATAAATGTTAAAAAAAAATAGCCCATTCTAACTAATTTTGGGTTTAAAAAAACGAATATGTAACTGAAATTTATTTATTAGCTCTTGTTTTTAAGATATTCCACAGCCCATCCATCAATTTATTGGTAAATTTGAAGAACAAAACATTACTAATACATACAGTACAATAAGTCATGTTTCAAGAAACCGTGTTCACATCAGAAATCAGTAGTATTTTTTAGTTTACTTCCTGTGAACATTTCCTTTTGAATTGCCTCTTGTATATCGAAGCCCGAGTATCCCTTATAACTGTCCAGCTGTAGTTTGCGAGCATTGATTCATCCCGACGCGACCCTGATATACGTATACGTTCAATTGCTGTGATATCTTGATGAAACCTTTCACCGTGTTCACATCGCTTATAGTTACACAGTTTTTAGTAAACAAATCAAGATGGGAATGTAAAAATTGGGTCTTTAGAGACATATTGCATCCTGAGTCATGAAAATTTTGTAGAAGTTCTTTCACCAATTGTTGATAGTTTTCATCCTTTTTGCTGACTAAAAATCCTTATACCACACTTATCTTTGAGACCCAAATATAGTTGAATTGATTTACCTTGAGTCATAAGACGAAAAACAGCGAATATCTCTTGAATCGTACACTATTGCCTGTTCTTCGTTCTACTGATGCACTAGGTTAGATTCAAAACACACCTGAAGGAAGGTGGCGTGTTTACACGCCTTTCGTTGAAATAAAAATTGATCCTCAGGTAAGAGCTTCCATCTACCCACTCAAATAAATATCAAAAAGATTATACACAAAAAGTAAAGATGAGTAAAAATACAGCTATTTATAAATAGCGAGTTCTGATACTTGAAAACAAGAGCTTATCTGAAGTTTTTATGATGATTTTCATGTTTAGCAGACCAAAATAATTCATAATAAACTATTTTTGAGCCGGAAACAATTTTGTGTGTGATGTTGCCTAGTGTAATTTTTAAAGAAAAATATCAGTCCAAGTCAAATTTTTCGCATCTAAGCAAGCGATCATCTACATATGCTGTACAAACTGTTTAGATAGACAAACCAGAATCAAAAACCTAGTTGTCAAATGCGATTTTGATAATGAATAACAATGCCAAGGCTCACCGTTCTCTGCTAACCACTCTAACGTACACGCTGGTTAATTGTTTCAATTCCTATAGTGTACAAATTAAAAAGGAATAAAATTTTCTAAATTTTGATAGAATTACATTTTTTTTGTTTATGATAGAATCATATTTTTAGTGAAATTAAGAATATACATAAAATAAAATTATTCATTAGGAACTGAACCAAAAACCGTTTTTTTTTGTGTGGAACTAAAACCGGAACTGAACCAATATACATATAAATATATATACTTTTTAATTGAACCGGAACAAAATAATTTACGGTTCGAAGCCCTGATAAAAAAAAAAAGTAAAAATGGACCTACCTCGAATCTCAGGTCTTTGTTTTCGAGCATTCTCATCCAAATTACCTAAGTGCAACTCCAATAAACATTTTCATCTGTAAATTCGCCAAGAATTTTTTACTAAATCCTTCCATCACGACCAGGTTCACAATTATTTTATAATTTACTTCATTAGTCCAAGATATAGGTTTCAAATTTTCCTTTTCATAATTTATAAATGTAATACACATATAAGGTAATTATAATATCATAACATATAGAAATCGGTTCAGTAGTAATAAACGGATCAAGAATTATCGTTGCCATAGTCCTTTTTATTTCGTCCTTTACTGTTTCAATTCCTTAATGAGTGAGTGAATATTAACGTTGCACTGTTCAGATACACGAGGGCTTTTGGTGACGGATCTCATCATTTTTAACCATGGTCAAGTGATGAGGACGACACATGAGCTAGCACCCCCTCTCCTAACTACCACGCCACACCAACGGGAGGGCGTTTGAGCTCTCGAGAGATTTAACGTGCATCGCACCCCTACACGGCAGGTCTTCAGTGGTACTGGGCTCGAACTGTTTCAATTCCTCATCGGATAGGGAAGATGCGGTTAAAATTCCCTTTCGTAAGGATTATCAAGGATCTGAGGCACGAGTGTGTTTATTAACGTTGTACTTTCAGGCAAAACGATGGTAATCGATGACGGACCTCGTAGTTTTGAACCACGGTCTGGTGACGATGATGGAAACACCTCACTTAACTTAACGCCAACGGGAGGAATTTCGGCTTCGACAGATTTTTTTGTGTATCAACCTGTCTGCATCTAAAGCATAGGTTCTCAACGTGGGCGTTTGAGGCTTTCAGGGGGGGGGGGCAGTAAAAAATTCATAGAAAATTAGGGGGCGTTGAGATGGCAGAGAGGGGCTTGGGCAGATTAACCAAAAAAGACCAAAATAACACGCTGATTATACTAACAAAAGTAAACTTTAATACTGTTTATATGCTGATTGTATGTATTTATAAATCATTTCTATATCACATGTACAAAAATTCACATATTTCGGTAGTTCAGGAAGTGGATGAAAATTTAAAGATTACATTACATTCCGACCTACATTAAATTGAGTGATCTAGTGCATTTTAATTGCTGTAGTCTGTGAGCCGTAGGCAAAATGTTTTGTCCACTGCATTTCATTACGTATATTATCCAAAAAACATAATTACATAACATAACATAATTGAACATAAATAAAACATAATTGAATACATAAAATAAGTGTTAAATAAAATAATTAAACAACCAAAAAATGATTTTAAAGGGTGGGATGAATCTAGCACTACAGTAACAAATTTTCAACATTTGGTATCAATCTTGTCAGATTTAACCTTAAATCTCCGTTAGTAGTGTCCAGTTTTTTCTTCCTTCCTTCTTTTTTTTTGGGGGGGGGGGTTGTTTTGGAGATTGGAAACCAAGCTGAAACTCCTTTTCATCAGGAAAAGCAATTACAAACTTCCTCACGATATTTTATAATTCGGGACAAATAACAGGTTTGCCTTTTTAAAAACAAGACTGTTGACATCCGTTTCTAAACTTTAAGATATTTGTAAGTGCTTATTGCGTATTCCTATTGTAATGTGGTATTTTTTTCCCAATGTGGCCATATGAATTCAATTGCCTACAGTAGTATTAAAATAATTAAAGCATTCTCAAACCTTGTTTCAAAATCTGAATAAAAGCCATTTAAATGTTGAACGTAGGTTAAAACGTCCTGGCAGATTGTATGTAACAAATTGGGAAAATTCGGGCCCTCTAATATTATACTTTAGTTTAACTCTGGAAAGAAACGATAAAATGTTGTTTTAATCAAATTTATGCAGTCACCTTGTAAGTGCAAATTAACCTCATTAAATTTAGTAAATAAATCCGGTAAACAGCTAAAAATGGGTTTCTACTAGATTATAAATTTTCATTTAAAATTAAAGTCACAATCTAGTTTAATGAAGGCCACAATCATAGACCCTTAATTACACCTCATGGACCCCCAAATTATTCTTTTGCTGACGTGGACCCCTTGCAGGTCGCCATAGACCACTTTGGGAATCCCAGGTGTAGAGGGTCTGATGCACTGTTAAATTTGTAGAGGCGCAAAGCCCTCCCATTGACCGACTGTGGAAGTTCGGAGAGGGGGTGTCAACTCGGCAGTCGTCCTCGCCACTAGACCAAGGCACAAAATTACGAGGTGCTTCAGGTTGTGCTTTATAGTCCGACGTTAATAAAAAACACTCGCTCACCTACAAAAAAGCCTGGTATTAGTGTAAAGGTCACAGTCCTAACAACCAGTGACCTTAAGACTTCTTGATGACCTGGGCTCCTATGCAAAAATAGCCCTGCGACCCAAAATAGTCTGCCCAATAGCCCAAAATAGTCTGCGACCCTTTTAAATAGATAGTTTATAACAGTGGTCCTCAAACTGTACAAACAATAAAAAAAAACCGAAAAGAAACATAAATATGTATACAAAATTACTATTTCTTTCAAGTTTATTTTATTACAAGTATCTAAAATTCATCCTATTCATTAGCAATAAACATTTTATTTATTAACAACATATTATTACAATCCTAAATTACATCCTTTTATCAATTTCCTTTGCAATATCATTTTGATTATGTAGCAACATCAGACTGTTAAGCTTTTCTTCTTCCATAGCAAATCTCATTTCAGTCTTTACTCTCTCTAGGGCAGATATGCTTCACTCATGACTCGCTAGGGGGTGGTACGTTCGCTGTAACTGTAACTTTTCTCTTCGTCCTAGGCGGAAGAGCGGTCCTGCATATTCCAGTAACTAACTAAACTGCACGGACAGGTGACACTTTGATCACAAATTAATATTATTAATGAGTAACTTACATTAAAAAATTAGATTAGAATTTTTAAATAACAGATGCAATACTTCTAATTTTCCTTACATAAAGTACCAATAGCACAGAGGCTCCCAAACTCTTTTTTGTCTCATAAACCCCTTGCCATATTTTTCGGTTTTGGGTAGACCCCCTACTTACCTAATAATGGATTTTTAAAAGTTTATCAACTTAAATATCTTTTTGACAGCTAGTATAGAGCTATACTTATTTTAAAATATTTAAATTTCTAACTGTCGTGAAGTATAGTGTTTACAACCTAAGACACTTTAATTAATTAAATAAAATTTTAATTAATACTGAAAATAACTGTTACATAAAGTAACTGAGCAACAAACGAATGTTTTTAATGGAAGAGATGAATCTGGTGCTTCAAAAATTGCTGATATCCATTTCTAAATTTTACTTTAAGATCTTCTTAGTGCCTATTTCTCTTGAAATGTGACATTTGTTTTTTCCGTCAATGTGACTATATTAATTAATTGCCTACTGTGGTATTACCATATATATAGTCAAAACATTCTCAAACCTAGTTTCAAAGTCTGATAAAAGACATTTAAATGTTGAACGTAGGTTAAAACACCCTTTTCCTTGCAGATTGTCTGTGACAAATTGAGAAACTAGAAAAATTCGGGACGTTCAATATTATACTCTCCTTAGCTTAAATTATGGCAAGTAACACCGAAATGATGGTCCTTGTAACTGCAAATTAACTTCATTACATTTAGTAAATAAATCTGTTAAAAATATAGGTAAATTTCCACTTGATTAAATTTTCTCTTAAAATTAAATTCATGATCTGATATAGTGAGAGTCACTATCATAGACCCTCAAATTATTTTTCGCTGATGTGGACCCCCTACCTGTTGTCATAAGCGCCTGAGGGTCTATATAGACCACTTTGGGAATCACTGCTATAGCATGTTGATCTACTTAGAATATTATTTTGAGAGATACATTCTTCTACGTATGTGTGTGGAATGGGGTTCTATGAAAATGCCTTCGAGTTCTAAGGGTTCTGCATATTGAAAAAAGTTTGAGGACCACTGGTTTATAGCATATGTTATTAAATATTTATACAAATGGTAACCTGTAACAAATAAATGTGCGTGACTCACAAACCGTGCAGTTGGCACCTTTCGATTAAGTGAGTAATGATGGTGCATAGTAATAGGCCTAGGCACAGATATGACATGCCAGATATCTAGTTGACATATAGCTCAAAATTTCCAGTTTTTTAGAAAACATGTATGAGAATACTATTTCACGGTGAAAACTGTTAGGATCATGATCTTATAGAGATCGACTAGAACCCTCCCCCCACAGTTCATGCCTTAAAATGGTTTTACTAACACGTAATGAATTGCGTATGAGAACAGCCTATTAGGACTGTGTTCTATCGTCCTGTAAGTACCATACGCAACAGCATGCAAGATCTCAGCGGCAACTAACTTTCAAGTGATTAGGCATGCAATTTCCAACAAATGGTGCGTTGAAGTGGCATAATGTTTTATTGGTTCACACACAAATTTTACATATATTACGATAGTCATATTGGCAAGTAGAGGCATTAGGAAGAATTAACGTTTTTAGTTTACTATTTTCTTTGTCATATGGGTCCAACACTTGCAATGATAGCATGGAGTGTCATTATACTCATTAGAATCACTTCTTGTTTGCAAAGGCAGTACAGCACATGTGTTGCATTTTATTGCATTGTTCTGCCCAATGATGTCTTAAGACTTCTTGAGGTCCTGGGCCCCCTTCACAAAAATATGCCCCCCCCCCTGCAGACAGTGTATAGCATATGTTGCCAAACATTCGTACAAATGGTAACCTGTAACAAATAAATGTGCGTGACTCACAAATCTCTCTCTGCTGCCACCTTTTGACTAAAGTAATGATGGTGTATTGTGGTAGGCTGACAACTAAACACATACATGCAGATATGATACACGCAGTCTTGCCAGGTGGTAGATAATTCATAATTCCCAGTTTTCGAAGAATCTGTCAGGAAATAACCTTGACAACTAAAACTATTTGGATCAGGATCTTATTGAGGCTAAGTCAACTCCACCCCAGGCAAAGACTTAGGTCCAGATGGTGAATGCCTTCAAATGCATCATCTTTCTCCATTGATAACGCTACGTGCGATCGTAAGTTGCCCTAACCTTCTCAATACAGAGGGTGTTCGACTGTTACTTTTGTTAGTATGTTCCCCACATGTATTATTCTTCAAGAATTTTAGTCACATGCTGCCAAGAAACTGGCACTTCACCCCACTATGTTATAATTGCATGTCATTCAAGGTTAGTTTGACTTGACCAACAAAGTATTAGTATTATATTATTGCTGCTGGAGGTGACATCTCTCTGGGTGCTTAATTTTATGTGCTGTGTATACCAAAGTAATAGTATCTTTTTGTTATTCATATATGTCATGTAAATACACAATAAGTAAGATTCTGTAACTTTCTTTCTTTCATTGAGTAACATTTTTAATGGCCAGTAGTCCATAAGCATGCCATCAAATGTGTAAAGTGATTGCCGATTCATGGTAAGATAAACCCTTTTGACAATAAGAATTTAAAAATTTTTTGTGAAAAACTAGCAGGTAGAATTTCAGCAAATATTTTCATTTTATACCGACTGATTTCATACATAATCAAACCATTCTTCTTGAACTTAAAAAATTAAATCTGTAAAAACCTCCTATTCAGATTTGTCTTTTACTTTAAATAAGCAATTTGAATTATTCTAATTTTTTAAAAATTTAGTTACTGATACAGTTACAATTATAACATAACAATGAGAAAAGTAAAAACATTTAAATTGTGACTAATATTAAGTTCCTTTTAGACATTTTGTTTCTGATAAATATGAATTTTTAATGACAAGTAATATAACTTACAGAAATTGAATAAGTCCCATTTAAAAAAAATCAGGCCTTTTTCAAGTTAAGCTTTATAAGAGTAAGGAAAGTTTAAGCAAAAATTTCAAAAGAATCGATTTCTCAAAAGGTTATCAACCATTTTCAAAAAACATCTTTCAACAGGTTATTCAAAATTCTTATTAACTTCAGTTAACTTTGGCTTTATATATATATAAACAGTATTTTTAGATGTAACTGAATTCTATTATTCTTATCAAATGTGCTTTGTGTAGCATTTGCATATTGTACAATTAAAATCATAAGTGTGTCTTAATAAAAAGTAGTTTAAATTTGGTTACACAAATTGTCTCTATTTCAAAAAGCTGTTTCTGTTATAATTATTTTGAAATTACCCTCTCTAAAGCAGTGAAACAAAGCAATTTTGAACAACTAACATGTCTGAAGCACAAATGTATATAAAAAATAAATGAAATAAAAATAAAAGATATAAAAAGTTGAATATATGAATTGCAAAAAATTCGTATTCCATAAATGCATGCTTGAAAGGAGATCAGAGAACTAGTTTTTCGAAATTTGTGTGTGATGAAATGAGTTTTAAGTTTAGAATATAAATTTAATAAACCCAGAAAATATTTTAAATAAAAAATTTATTATAATGATGAGATTTACATCCTTCTCTAATGAAGAGAATATATATTTCTCATTGCAACTGGAATAACAAAAATATATCAAAAGTCCTAATCAATATTTCATGTTTAATCAACAGAACACATTAAATTTTTTTATTTATTTTTCGGCCACTTCGGGTTACGTTCGTTTCCAGATCCTTTACCAAAAGTACCTAGCTTTAAATTTTTCCGTTTTTTGCCAAAATATCCTTTGGGTTCCTGAAATAATTAGTACATATATTTTAGATTCATTGTAAAATTTATTAAACTAAACATTTAAAAATCATAAAATCAAAAATAAAAACAATTTATCTTTACTACAATTAATGAGATTAACAAATTCTGGGTATTCAAATCTGAATCCAGATTAAATAATATAGTTGGTTAATTTATTTATTAATATCACACATTAATAAAACACTTGGGCTGTTGATGATAAACATATATAGTGCCCCATTCTTCTAATTTCCACACCACAACAATGTGACAACTTTGAGCATTCACAATTTAATGTGTATTAATCCCTCTACATGGCAGGTCTTTGTCGGCTTCAGGCCTTAAACCCATGACTCAACAGTATATGGTCATGAGTTCAGGATCAAGAACACTAAGCTACCATGTCTGTTTTTGTATTTGTTGACCAAGAATTTATAATTTAAAAAGATTTACAACCATACCAACATGAAGTTTTTATATATAGTCAAACTAGATCTTTACAATAAGAAATTAATAGCATTTCCCAATTATAAATACACCCAACTAACACTAACACATTCTGAAACTTTCAACACTTTTTTAGATGTAATTATATTAAATGTACAGAGATATTTTGCATGAAAAGTTTTCAGAGGAATTAGCTTTAGCCTGTGACTTTAAGGCTTTTTAATAATTGGTAAAACAATGTATTAAGTTATGTTCAAAGTTATATTGGATGAACTTCACACCAAATGAAATGAAAAACTTAATAAAATTATGTGAATGCAACAAAAGATTTATTGTAGACCAGTGGTCCCCAACCCTGGACCGGTACAGGTCCATGGATCAAATAGTACCAGGTTGCACAAAGAACATTAAAATATTTCCATTATAATTACAGTTGTATTTCTCAACGTTTTGTGAGACTTTCCATGGAAATCACTTCATATTCCTTTTTTGGATAGCTATTTTATTCTGAAATCACATTTGAATACAATTAAATCAAATCAATCTAAAATAGTATAAACAATAAACATCTCCCTTTGGCGGGCTGTGGTAAAATAATGAAATTTTGCCTGGTCTGCTGCGATACAAAGGCTAACGAACACTGTTGTAGACCATTTCTGAAACTAATGTGATATATATAATGCAGAAAGAATTCATGGGGTCCAACTTTTCCAAATAATTATTAAAAATATTTAAACATACTGAATTCTTTTTTAACTACAATCCAACAAATAAAAAAGTGCCCATGCACCTTCAAAACAAAAATCTCAGTTTAATAATGAAATACATATTAGATTATGTCTGTTTTGGTTACAAAAAGTTTCAATAAGTATGTGTATCTTCATTAAAACATATGACTTTTTTTAAAATCAGCTAATGTATACTTACTGACTTAGCAAACGTACAAAAACTAAGAAGATTCATATTAGTATTAAGTGAATCGGGATTGTGTATCTCTGGTTACTGATAAAATTCATTTACAAGAAATGTTACAGCAGCATGTAGAAATTTATTGAAAGTATTTGGTGAAGGTACAGTTTCTAAAAGAATGTGCAGAAGAAAAGTTTGAAAATTTTAAGTAGGTGATTTCGACCTTTCTGATAAGCCACACTCTGGGCAACTACCTTTGATCAATGATGATACTTTTAAGATCATGTTAGAGTAAAATCCTGTTTTGATAACAATAATGATCATGAACAGGATTGATTCTGCTCATTAAACCATTTCAGACCATATTCAAAAACTAGTATAGGTGTGGAATTATTCCATATGGGTGTCATATAAGTTGAGTGAGAAGAATTTGAATGATCATGTCAAAATATATGCATATCCCTGCTTGCACAGAACAAAATCGAACTTTTCTAGGATTAATTATATCTGGGGATGAAAAGTCAATTACCCATTAAAGCATGTTAAGGAACAGAGTATGGTATGAGCCCTGAAAACTGCTCGCTCCACCTCTAAATCAAAGGCGAGTCTGAGAATGTTGTGTATATGGTGGAACATTCCAGGACCAATACATTGCGCAGTTGAAATTGAACAGAAAGCTAAATTCAGAGATACAGTCAGCAATTGGATAATTTAATCACTTCCCAGTTTCTCCTGTACAGTGTACAGGCATTCTTGTTTCTCTATCATTTGTTTCGTGTCACCAATATTTTTTCAATTTTTAATATCAAATGAATTGTATAGATGGGCAATAGTTGTCCAGTAAAAGATGTTAAGTAAATGTAATAAAAAATTGTACTTTTTTATATTTACAGCCTAGCGTGTATCTTTCCTGTTAAGCATTCATGTAGGAAGAAAAGACAACTTACAGGGAAAATAATATTATTTTCATTAACACTAAAAATTTATCCTAAATGCTGAAAAATATTAATTTCAAACACACTTTCCTACTTAAAATTGTGAAATTAAAAAAAAATGTGACATTTCTTGGATTTAATTCTGGAGCCTAACTGTTAAAGGGGTTGAAAACAGAACTTGAAGAGGCTGGCAAAGTTTTAACAGGAAGGACATTATACTGCTTCACAATCTTAAAAGGCCACATTCTGCTTTGCAGACTTGCAGAAGTGGGCTGAGATTTTTTGTTGCTTCCACCACACTACCAAAACTTAACACTTTTCTAATATCACTTGTTTCTGTCCCCACAAAATACTTCGCAGGGCAAGAAATTCAAAAAAATCAGACAAGCCCTGGTTAAATTTTTTGCCACAAGGGCTAAGGCATTTATTAAAAATAGGATATAGAAATTGCCATCAAGATGGCAAGAAATTATATATGTAATGATGGCAATTATAATATTCAATTAAGTTCATTCAAGGTATGAAAAATTGTTATTCTGTTTTGTTTTAAAAATGGACATAAATTTCCTACAAACTTAATATGATTCTATTTCACACCTGAACAATTATCAAATTTAAATAACTTTTAAGGTTTTAAATTGTTTAAAAATATGTAGAGAATAAATCTTCAATTTCAGTTACATTAAAGAAACTTTGAAATAGTATATCGGCAACTCATCCATCAAAACATCATTAATATGAACCATTTTAAACTTTTCTACCTTAATAATAAAACTATAACAGAAATCAATTTATATACAAAATCAATTATCCTTACCTTATTATCCTGTTTTCCCCCTTTATTCTTTGCTTTGGTTTTTCCTAATATAAAAAAAAAATACTTGGATAAGTTTCATTTTATATTACGAAAAATAAGTAAGAATGATATTTTATGTTCACTAAACTATTACACACTATCTTCACATAAATTTAAGTCCACAGATAAAATATTCACATTACAAACAAAATGTATTAAAGGATGTTTTTCTTTCATACAATTTAGCAAAAATGTCCACTTTATTTATAATATAAACAGACTTACGTTGATCAAATTTATTTCATTACTTTTGAAAACAATAGAAAAAAAGTTTTCAAGAAAAATAAAAACCAGACTTACTAGAAAAACTACTATAATCTGCCTGACTATAATCATAAGGTTCAAAATTATTATCATCTATGGTCACTACTTCTGGAGTCCATGATTTCTTTTTACTCGGTGGTTGCAAATTAGAATCAGGTTTAAGAGAGATGTCAGGAATTGCTTTTCTCTTCTTATTCTTTTTCTAAAAACAACAAAATAGTAAATAAAATGCCTACTGTTACTTTAAAAAATATGTTGCATAACAATAATATAAAACAAGTAAAATAATTTTTTTTAATGTCAATTCCTACTTAGGTCAGCAAAGACAAATTTTATTTTAATTAATTTTTATATTTTTAATAGTTACAATTAATATAAATATGTATACATATATGACAGAATCACAATATTAAGTGACAAAATAAAGAGAAAATGATTTTCCTTGCAATTTTCCATTTTCCTCTCTATATATGGTGTTGGACTATTTTTGTTAGTTGTTTCTATTTATTCATGAATTAAATTTAATTATTCTAATAAAATAGTATAGTAAAATAGAAATCCCATTCTCCCAAATTAGGCTATCTCAGGAGGGATTTGAACTCACAACCTTTGGATTAGAAATGCAACGCGCTATCCACTGGCTACAAGGACACAAAGAGCGATTTTCCTTTTATATATGGTGTTGGACTGTTATTTTTAATTGTTACTTTTTTCGATTTTTTAATTTAATTAATGAATTAATATTTGACAAAACTGTATTAACATCAAGTGTTGTCCACTGCAAGTTTAAAAAAATGCATTTGAACTTGAATGGATGAATACAAAGTATTTTATTAATGATTGCAAATTTGAAGATTTTTATAAATATAGGGAGAGAGTGAACGTATGGTAGGAATTAAAAAATACAGTAAAGAGAAAGGAATCTATTATACCTACATTGATAAAATGCAATTTATTTTCATTTGCTTGTCCAAATAAGTTCTTATTAAAGAAAATTCCCTCAATAATATTTGAAAAACTAAAAATTCCTTTAATGGAAAATAAATTTTTTAAAAGGTAAGAGGAATCAAGTTTTTAAAAATGGGAGAAGTGAGAGGACAACCATATTTTTTAGCTTTTATATATATGTGCATGTTAAAAGAAATATAATGTATTGTAGAGAAGTCCTTGGTCTTCAATACAAAATGTTCTAATTAGTTTAAAACTCAATCATGTCAGAAAGATCAGCACCCATATTATCAATAATTTTACAAGCAATTATACCCTTTTTGATAAATTTAAATTAAATGCATCATATCAGCAGAAGACTTGAGTTGAGTTGTGCGGAGGCTGCAATTCAATTGTTGTTACATTCAACCAATTCAGAGTTCATCGTGGTTGAGGATGAAAGTATAAGTGCTGCCACAATACATCAAACTTACCATTTTCATAAATTCCTTAACCAAAAAATTATTTATGCATTGAGTATAGGAGGAATACAATACTTGTTATAGTTCCAGATTAAAATAGTGTAGATTTTTTGAAATAATATACTAAAATAACACAATGTGTTATTGATGAAGGAACTCATTATTTTATTACTATGGTACAGTAATATGAAAACTCTTGAATTGGCATTACACTCCTCTAAGGCTCTACTACCATGTGAAAACTTTAAAGCATAATTCAATTTAACATACCGAGACACTTTTATTTCACATACAGTAGAACGTCGTTTATCCAAACGTTTATTATCTGGAGTGTCAAATATCTGGACCAAAGTCCAAATACGTTTTCAAACAGTGCAATGCTCAACAGTTGTTTCGTGTGAAGCCAAAAGTGATGGGGAAATCAAGATGAGAGATATTTGGGGAATTTCAGTTGTGTGGTTTTGGTAAACATCTGTGCGGAATATTAAGTCAGTTTGTTTCCAAGGCAGGGGATGTATACGTGCTCTTTTGTTCAGTTTTGTTGATATAGAAACCAGGATGGCAAGCCATGCAGAAGACTGGATTTCAAATGCTAAATGATGACGAGATTATGACTTCTGTGCAAGAAGAATCCGACCCTGGCGATGATGAAATGGATGAAGAGGACAACAACAATAAAAGTAGCAAGGGTCCATCAAATGCTGATGTGTTTTCTGCGTTAGAGACAGCTATGGAGTGGTATGAACAACAATCAGATTGTTATTCTACTCAAGAGAATCAGAGACCTTGCAGCAAAAAAACGAAGGTGTGCAATGGTATAGCAAAAAATAAATGATTATTTTCCACAATAAAGGTAAAATTGCGACATTTTGCGCCTATTTTTCTTTTTCTTCAAGCATGTTACCTGCATGTGACGATTTTCAATATCTATATATTGTGTCTGGTTTCATATACAGCATGGATTGCATATGGTTTTCGGTTATCCGAATGGTGTCTGGTCCTGATTGGTCGGATAAACGACGTTCTACTGTAATGATTTTTGATAGTTGGCTGATTGCCTATTAACATTGCACTCTGAAGCAATGACGGTTACTAATGCGATGGATTTCAAAATTTTTAGAATCCCAGTTAAACAGACGACTCCCAAGCAGCCACCTACTCTCGAAACATCCACACCAAAGTGAGGACTTTAGAGCTTTGACAGATTAGACAAGCATATTAATTCCTGTACATGGCAGGTTTTTAGTGGCAATATGACTCAAATTCACAACTTGACAGAACACTGGTCATCAGTTTGAGACTCATCATTAAGTTGTTATTGTCAGCAATTACTTATAAGTTTATTTCAAAATTATATCTAAGTATAAAAAAAGTAAGAACAATATTTATTAATTTCTAATTTTGTCATATATTACTAACTATTACCTTAAAAAAATTAATTAAATATGATATAATTTTTAAGAGTTACATGAAGCATAAAATAATAAATTTTTTAAAATCTATTATTGAAAGAAAATTTCATAAAAATGCTCGATAACAACTGTAATCTCTTGCAACACACATTAAAACAAATCAACCTAACAGCTCTCATAAAAGTGTGTATGAAAAAGCTAAAGGGAATTTTACAGGAGTGAAAAAGCTTTAAAAGTTGTGCCACTTACATAATGAATTCAAGTTGTTAGAGCAAGTTATACACTTGATATATTCTAGAATAAATGTGTTTGATAGTGTATTGAGCTTTTTATATTGTTTCTTAAAACAATATAGGTATTTTTACATCAAGTGAAATTTTAGCATTTACATTTCTAATACATTTTTGTAATTTGAAATTTTATTTTGATGTTTCCAGACGTATCATTAAAGTTTTAGTGCCTTTCTGTCCACAAAAAATTATGCTCTTTTCCATATTAGCATGTACTAAACAAAGACTTTTTAAATATTTAACTACCTTAATTAAAAAATAAAACTAGAGTTCTTTAAGAGGGAAATGAGAATAAAAATAATCAATTTTTAAAAACTATAAAATATCTAAAAAAATTTACCTTTTTTCTGAAAGGTGTAGATTCACTTTGAGTTTCTGGTGAATTAGGACCTAAAGTTTCTTCGAGAACTTCAATATTTTCTTCTTTATTAAGGGTATTATCATCTACAGCAACAAACTGTTTCTATTTTCAAAAGAAAATATACTTTAATATTACAGAAATCCTCTTAGTTTGTATACTTTAAAACAAAGGAAAACTTTGATAATAAAATGATATGGATAGCAAATCACTTACACTTGGTTCATTATCTTCTTCGGTAGACACTTTTTTTGCTCCAGAATCCTTGGGTTGGATTTGCTGTATCATTTTATACTGAATAGTTTTAAAAAATGCTAATTAATAAAACAATAACAACAAAAGCCTAACAACTAAGCCTACTTTTCAAAAATAAGCCTAATTATTTACAAAGTTGAAACAAAAACAAAAATTACAGATAAAACACTTAATGAAATTAATCTTTATTAGATAAAAGAAATTTATTAAAAATTTTAAAGCAGTATTTTCAGATTAGTAAAAAGTCTGGAAGGCTCTAAAATAAAAAAATAAAAAAAAAAAAACTGTATCATAAAAAAGCATTGCATAAAGGTTACAATTAAATTAAGTGATAAAACATCTTATAAGAGTGTGCAAAAGTTAAGAAACACAGACATGCTACATGAAATTCAAGTCTGGAAATCTGGCTGGCTACTCTGTCCTCTGAATATCCTTGGAAGTTGAGGTACTTATAGATCAGTCAAGCTTAGTGTGAACAAACATTATCATTCATAAAAACAAATTAGGTACCAAGTGCTCTTCTGAAAAGCCTCATAAAGGCTCCAAGATCTTTTCCCTATACATCAGAGCAGTCAAGATGCTTCCTGAAAGATGTGCAGCGATGTGCACTTATTCAACATCATGCTGACACAAGCCAAACACCACAACTACCTCAACAGTGGTCCATTTCGACAATGTTGAAGGGATATACTGAGTCCCTGGGTCTCTTCATACATGAACATGCCTAGAATCAGTGTTCAGACTCAAATCTTGAGTGAAAAGAACAAAGGCCTACTGTCGCTGTGTTCATCGTTGATGTCTGTTCCACATCAGCAGAGCTCTCTTAGAATGAGTGAGAAGACAATTGATATCCAAGCAATGCCTTGGATGAACAGCAGAAGGCTGAACCATGAAACAGCAGAAGGCTGAACCATTTGCAATTTAAGCAGCTGTTGTTCTCCTATTGCGCCTTACAGTTAAAAATTAAGTAATAGTCACCCTGGCCAGTAGTGGCTCTTAGGTGTAATATAATTAGTTTTCCGGATATTGTTCCAGTAATCTTAGAACTGGTTCTATAATCTGAAAAACATTTCAGGACACATTGAGCCATCTTACTACCTCTGCTAGGGATAGGCTTGCTTTCAATTTCCCAACAGCTATCTATTGTAATCCATCATTCAGATATTGTCTTTGAGCTATTGTTTGTAAAAGTTTCAAAAATAATCCTAAGCCTTCAAAATGCAAGCACAACCACACAGAGTAATAATTGGAAGAACTTGATTGCACAGTTAAGAAAATCACCTTTGTTATGTTTAACAACTTTCATTAAAAGCAGTTCAGTAATTTCTGAAAAATCTACGAAAATGTGTTTGTTTCTTAAATTCTACAAAACACTGTATCTGGACTAGATATTTAAAATATGTTTTTCTTTTAAATAATCAGAATAAATTTTTTTAAAAAATTGGAACATTAGAGCTTAGTTAATAATATCAAGGAATGTGCAACACGAATAATTTGTAAGTCTAAATATAAAATAACTTTTTTTCTATCGCAATTCAATCTGAGATTATAGTCTGTTTCCTTATGGATGATCTTCATCAAGGCAACTTTCTTCACCTTGATCATAAAAGAAATGCTTTAACAATGAAATCATTACAAACAAACCTCAACAGATAAATGGAGGGGGGGGGGAGTCAAGAAGTATACCTCAATGGAATATAGTATGCTATACTTGATAGTGAAAGATATACATCATATAAATAGAAAAAAATAAAACAGAATAATGGGTATTTAAATAGATGCTGTACAGACAACATTCCCAAGAAAAGAAATAAATGGTCATTTAAATCAAGTTTTATAGTGATAGATCTCTTTAACAAGAAAAAAAAGAGAATGAATACATATACAAACATTAAAAAAAAAAAAAAAAAAAAAAAAAAAAAACCACTCACAGTAAATTGTATTGTGACATTTTTTTAAACAATTGCAATTCTAAAAATATTTTTGTATACTTATTATATTAATCATCCAAAAGAAATTAATTATTAGAATGAATAATATCTAAATTGAGTAGATGTGTACGATCAAGGCTGATTAAAAAATACAGAGAGCAATAAATTATATATAAGTTATGTCTGCAGTATAAGTAATCAGCATAAGAGACTAATTCATCTGCAATGTTCTTTTTTATGTATATGTATAAACACAAGGTTTTGGAGATAATAAAATAATACCTACTCTCTCAAAAGGACTAATTAAATTTTTGATTAAGTCTATCACTTTTTCAGGAATTTTTTCAGAACAGTTGTTGGATTTCACCTAAAAACAAAACACATAATTATTTAATATATAAAAATAAAAAATGGGCAAAAAAGCATTATTTAACATTTGATTCACTTACTTTTTCATGAGTTTTATGAAATAGAGCTGAAAGTATGGGCTTTTTCTTTAATAATGATGGTGATGAGGATGACGAGAGTCTTTCTGTGATAATAGGAAGTAAATTTTCAGCATTGCCTGCAAAATGAAATATTTTAATATAGTAATTTTCAACAAAACTACCATCAACATCATCATTGTTGGCTCAACAACCCCAGGTTTTCTAGAACATTTTTCCCAGTAGTTTTCCTAGTATCCACTTTCATACTCTTATGATCTTAAAATCAATGTTAATGGAGTTCAGCCATCAAAGTCTTGGTCGTACTCTAGCTCAACTATCCATAGGTTTATATTTGAAGATCTTTTATTTTGGGCTAAGAGTATCCAAGTGGCAAATATGCCCGGCAAATATAATTCTACTTAATGGGTGAATTTTATTACATCAATGTCCTTATAATTTTTGTAAATTTCAGCATTTGTTCTTCGATAAAAATAACTCTCCTTAATTCCTTTCAAAAATGGTTCTCAAGAACTTTGTCTACACAAAACTATAGTGATAAATATTAATGCATACAAATCCAAAAACATTAAAAAAATCTTTTCCAATTGCCAGAGAAAAAATACTTCAATAATTTAAAAAAACAGAAATTTAGATTCCATGACTGTTGATTCAGCTAATTGATAACTCTTTAGAAAAATCAATTGCAAAGCATGATTGTAGCTAGAAAAATATGCACTTAATTGATGATCGAATGATTATTGTTTTTTTCTTTCTAATAGCATTGCGAATTTGTAATTGCCATTGCAGACCTAGTACATTCCCCGGGAGCTGGTATTATGTTTTAGTGTGGTACCATATTGGTGTAAATCAATTATCATGACGTAATTTGACACCCAGTATCTTTACCAGAGGGAGGCACGTGAGCTCTGACAATGTGAAACTGTTTTTGCAATTCAATTTTGCCAAGAGCCCCCAAACACCCTAGAGATCTTTAACATGCTGCATAATCATATGACATGGACGATTCTTTTGCATCATGAAAATCCGACTGACTTGGGTCGGGGGCATACAAGGCCAGTGCCAAACCCACTGCACCATGAAGTTATACAATAGTTACTGGCAACAGCCCCTGTAAGTAGGAACTATGGCCAAACACAGAGAACAACATCTGAACTGTGTGTGTGGCACCTCACTCACTAAATATCCACTTTAAACTAACATGAAATTTTTTCTACTCCGTATATTTAATGTACATCAGTTTCTATGCATGGCATGTCTGAAGTGGCACAAGGACTCAACAGGTAAATTGCCAGTCAAAATCTGTGACCTAAACCATTAGGCTAACATTTTATCCTTGAAATAAGGGTACAAAATACTCAATACAGAATACTTAAATACTGCCATAAAGGAAAAACAGCATCATAAGGAATATTACTAATCAGAACTTAACTAGTAGATAGATTCAATATAAAACAATTCAAACCTGTCGTAAAATTACAGGACATGTTTCATTTAATATTGAAGATATTGATTGATTGTCAAGTGTTGGTGATTACAAATACATATAAGTAGCAAATACTTAACTTACTTGAAGAGACATGACTCAATTAACAATGATTAGCAAATTTTGAATACATAAAAATATGAGTCTAGATTAACAAATCAGGATTCAGGTTTGAATATCCAGGACATTGCTTCATTAAGTCTTAAGTCATAATCAGTACCCATAAATTAATCATTGAAATTTATTCCAATCACATAACCTTTTACAGATAATAGAAATGACCTATTTAATACAATAATAATCCTAATGCTAAGTTTATATTAATTTGTTTTTATAAAAATGACACTGATTCTATTTTCTGCAAAAGAATATAAAGAAATGCTTTAATACTTAGAATGTTTATATACAAATTGAAGATATCCATTCAAATTAAACTCTGGCACTGATATAATTGTCAAAACACATTTGACTCAAAATGGACCATGCTTCATTAAGGCTGTAATAGAATTAGAGCCTGGAATTATTTTCATTGTAGTGAGCTAAGCAATACATATGTATGTATAATGTTAGGTCCCAGATGAAACCCTTTCAATTATTTATAAAGTAGTGAGAAATTCTGGAATAAATGTAAAATTTCACTAAACATTAAAAATTTCTTTTAAAGATTTGTGAAGAGTCAAATCATTGAATAGTTACCAACTTGAATTATTCACATTATTGATTGAAAGACAGAAATTTTAGTAGACACAATAGCAGTAAGTGTGGAGGAAAAATAGATTATTTGTTAACAATAAGAGAAAAGTACTAAAAAACTTATTTTCTTTTACAATTAAAGTTTTTTTTTTTTAAAAATAAAATATTCAAGTAAAACTTACCTGATTGATTAGCTGATTGTACTTTTTTGTCTTCTAAATGATGTATATCATGAGGACAATGAATCAGACTGTTAAGGTCAATTTGATTATGTACTATTCTTTGAGCTTGAGCTTTTTGTTGAAGTTCCAATATTTCCAACTATTAATAATTACATAACATTAAGTATAAACACATGACAAAATTATTCATTAACCCCTTAACTGCTGTAGGTGTAAAAATGCCTCACTCATCTGGTGCATCAACTGCCCCCAGGCATATATTTATGCCTTAAAACTATTCTGAAGGCTTTGGAATGTAATACAATGTCACCTTGGTAGTGTTTGTGAAGGATTTAGTTATTTAAGCTATTTCTTTCCCCAAGACACTGCACAACAAAGCGTGTCTGAGTGAAAAATGATGGCAATGTGGAGTGAATCATGCACCTTTAACTCGGCAGTTAAGGAATTAATTTGTTTTTGTACTATACAATTGTTTTTAGTACACAATGGTTTCATCCCCCCAAAAATGGTTTAAAATGAAACCTCGTAAAATACAATGGAAATGTACAATTTAACATTTGTTTTTAAATGTACAATTTTGAATTGTATTAAAAAATAGGAACAAACTTCCTTTTTGACATTAATAATAAAAAAGGAAAATGAATTAATATAAAAAGATAAAGAATTTAAAATACCATAATGTAAAATAATTGCAGTAGATTTTATGGATATACGTTGCAAAATTATTGATCTAAAAGTATGGAAATTATATAAAATGCAACTTTATAATTGATTTAGCACAATATAATTATTTACTTCCAGTAGAATCTCTTGAATTAATGTGCATATATATATATATATATATATATATATATAATGGAGAACCTCTTTTGTAATTTTTCTTCAATTTAAATTATGGGAACAATCTCATAAAAAAGTACAAGATTAAAAAATTTAAAGAAATTAGTAATTTAAGCAATTTTTAAAAATAAATACCTCTTTCAATGAAGATTCAGTTGCTCTTAATATTATAGAATGAAGCTCATTTAACTGTTGCCTAACTAATGGTGGGATAGGATTGCAGCATGCCAGAATACCTTGTTGTTCCCTAAATATATTGATGAAAAAAATTATAACTCAATAGAATTGTAACTAAATACATTTGAACTGTTCCTGCTGATTATAGTTACATTAAACTTTAAAAAAAATATGAAAAATATTTATTTTATAAGGATGAGTTAATTGACATATATAAGCAATTTTCATTAAAATGTTACATTTTTGCCACATTAAAATTTAAAGATTGTAATATATTTAATATTACATAACACTCTTTAACAAATGCTTTATATATTACATTAAATTTGAAATCTCAAATAATTGAACTCATATAAATGTAACAAAAGGTATCAAAAGTAAATATTTAAGAAAAAATAAAGTTTTTTGATTAAAAATGTAACCACAAAAAGATTGCTTACCTAGGGAGGGCTTCAGCAATTTGCAACATCATGTGATTCGGTAAAACATATCTGCCAAGGAAAAGAAAAGTTTTCAGCTATGCATTCTTATCATTGACAATATAAATTTTAGTTTACAATAAATTTTGATTAGATTGTTACAAGTTTTGATTAGATTGTTCTATGAATGTATTAAAATACATATAACTTTTACTTAAAAAAGATACAGAAGATTGTATGCTAATCTTCAAGTAATTACCTTAGATTTTTCTATCAGTGATTCTAGCAAATGGCTGGAAGCACTACTAACCTTATAGGAAATGAAGCACAGTTAATCCATTACATTCTGCATGATGTCTTTTCTAAATTCCAGAACATTTCAGCTTAGAGAAAAACCAAAAATCCTGCAGAGTCATATCAAGAAAAAAGGGAGCTCTAATGATGCACAAGTGTGCTCTGTATGGCCAAGAAACTGGGAAAAATTGATGGGTTCAAATATTTTGCAAAAATTTTAACCCCCCCCCCCCTACAAAGTCAAAAATGGAATAAATGAATTCAATGCTGATGCTCTCAAGAGATTCAATGATCTTGCACCATTAATCCATTTATGACAAAGAATTTATGCATAAAATTCGTATATGTAGCGTAGAAAAATGTAAAAAACAACAATTCGCTGAAATTTCCCCCCAAAAATGGGACAGTAGGTGTAAATGAGTTAAGGTCCTCATTTGGTCAATGGAAATGTTTTTTCCAGATGACTTTATTCTCCCCTGATGTGATTTTTGTTGTATTCCTCTTTTAACTATAGTTTCTATCATTTTGTACCCAATCATGCAGATTGTTTCCTTTTGGGAAATGCAATACTTTATATAAAGTTAAATACTTCAAGCTTTTTTATCACTTATAGCATCTGTCAAATATCTTGTCAAAATCCTAATGACATTCATTGACAATCTGCTGGCAACAAACAATTTATACAAATAGAAAAATTCATCCATGTACAATAGGATCACAAACATAAGTACAGTGGTGGTTAAAATTGTGGACATTTTTTAAAATTGTTATGTTTTTTTAAGTTTGTATGCTTATAGAAAATTTACGGTTGCACAAAATGCAAAGTCTTTTATATAATTTTAAAGAAAATTTAACACTGAATTCAATACAAGAAACAAAATTCAAATATTTACAACATAAAAAAAAATATGCTGCAATAACTATTGATATACATCAGATACTGATGACAGCAGTGAGTGAGTGGGATAGCCTTTATTTTTTATTACAGCTTTACATCGATGTTTCATTGAGCTGAAAATAGCTTTAAGCTCTTCCTTTATTATTACATGATGGAAACAATTATATCCTCAATTAGTTCCTTTTTATTTCATGTGAATGCCTTATTTGGACAAGAGTTTTCAAATGATGCCACAAGTTTTCAACAGAATAGAGGTCAGGGCTGTTTTCTGGCCAGGACAACAATGATATTTAGTCAAGAAGCAAAGAAATAAAATAAAAAAACAGTAGATTGGATGCCTAGAAAGAGATGTGTAATGAGAAAGTGGTCTTTCCTGAGTTAAAATTGCAAGAAAGCTGGGTGGTTCAGTGACTACATCCAGAGATGGAAAGTTTTGTTTAAGATATCAGGAGACAAGTTTAATAAAAAATAAAGCAGGAAAAAGCAGAAAAAAGGTGCACACCATTTTCTAGAAGAACAAAATAATATATCTCCAAGATAAAAGAATGTCATCAACGGTCATCAGAAGTTATCTGAATGATGCTGGTGTTTCTGTCAATTCAAAAACAATCAGGAGAAGATAAGCATACATCAGACTAAAAGGTAGAATTTCATGAAAAAAGCCTTATCTCAATTTACAGCAGCGCTAAAAAGAACCACTGTGGTCAAAGGGACATATTAATTGGACAAATGATTAGTGGTCACAAGTTATATGCTTTGGTCATGCATATCAGCAGATGGTATTGGTCGCCTTCATATCATCAATGGGACACTGAATGTCAGAAAATACATTGGCACCATTCTAGGAATCAAACTTCTACCTTCCATCAGGGGGATCTATTTACCATCAATGCTTCATTTATTTTTCAACAAGATTCTGCTCCTTGCCACACAGTAAAGTGATTGAAAGACTGGTATCGTTCTAAGATCGAGTGTTGTTGTCCTGGCCAGGAAATAATCCAGTCCTCGATTCTATTGAAAACTTGTGGCACCATTCAAAAACTAAGTAAACTGTTATTGCTGAATAAGTTTTTTAAAAACAATCATTGTAATATAATTGAACTTAATTAAATTGCGTTTGAGAATTAAGAATTTTTAAATTTTACTTCTGATGCAATTAGATTTAAAAACCAACCGATAAGTTTCTTTAAGTCTGAGTGATAAAAGGTAAAAATCATATTACTTTATTAAAAGGCAAAAAGTATTCCTTTTAAAAAGTACAATTTAACTAACACAGAGCATATTTTATCCCAAGTCTAGATTCAATACCTAAGTAAACCAGTAATAAATGTGCTAAGTATACAATCAGTAAAATGATCCATTTTTGAAATTAGTGATTTATACACTGTTGTTGTAAAAAATGCAACACCATGAAGGAACCATCAAAATTAAATGAACTTTGCAGCAACTATCAATTATAGGATGTTACGTGAAAGAGTAAGGTTTCAGAGCCATCACGCATGCGTGGCGTGCGCAGCACCCTCTGAAATGATGCTGAAAGCATACAAATAGAGGGCTGAGGCTGGACGTTGAAAATAGCTAATGATTATTTGTTAGTGGCTAACGTTTACCTCCTAAGTATGCCTCCCCAATGAAATAAGGAGAAATTCCAACAGCTTACGGAGTTTGAATGGGGGAGGATTATTGGCCTTTGAGAAGGAGGATTTTCCTATTGTGCAATAGGAGCTCGCATGCAGTGGAACAGCTCCACAGTGATGTGAATTTGAAACTTTCGAATTTATGAAACTTTAAAAGTATTTTAAAATTAATATTCAAACCATTCTAAGGTGAAATTTCAATGCTATGAATGATTTTTTATAGTATCAAATTTCAGAATATCTAACTGATATGTGCAATTGCCAATAAAGCATGGCAACTTTTCTACAAAATATTGATTAAAGTGAAAAATGATTGATAACAACAACAAAAATTGTTTTACTTCATTTTGCAAGAATATTTTTCATGTCGTTATTTAATTTAATTTAATTGTAGCATGCTTAGAGAAATTGAAATAAATTATATACACTAAAGAGTCAGTAGTACAAGCATGCCTTTTATTTCCTTTATGTTCTTTAACAGTTTAAAATAATTTTTTTAAAGTTTAAAATTGAAGGATTTTTATATTTTAAGAATGGGAAAGGACTTTTTGTAATATATATTTAACTGTATATTTTATGAAATATTGAAAGACATATTTAGGTTCTCAATAGTAACATATTTTTTGTTTAAGCAGTATTAATTGCAAAACTTAGAGGATAAATTTGAATAAAAAAAAAGTCTTATAAGAGCTTTTTTAATTGAATTTTTTAAAAACAATTCTATTCCAGAAGCCTATTAGTTTTATACACACTAAGAGTCATGGACAAAAATATTGAGTTAAACTATTTTGAAAGTCAATAACCTTATTTATCCAAATCTAAACAACCATCAATTTTAAGATGCCCCCAAAATTCTCAACACACTTTTGTGAAAAAATAAAGTGTAAAATGGTTTATTGATATCCGATATTTAGGAAATATAGAAAATTTAAATGGGAACTAATAAGAAGTGAACAATTAATTTATTTTACCGGTATTAAAAACTTAATTACATTAATGAACCTGTAATTTCTCTAACCATAAGTATAAGGTTCAATTCTGAGCCCCAACCAATTTCAGTAGCATTAGAATAAATACATTATTTCGGTATCAGAAACAAAACAAAGCTAGTCTCTTACATGTGGATGAAAATTAGAACAAAACTGACAAAGAATAACAACTATTTTGAAATGATGATTAAGTTACTTACGCAATACTTTCATCATCCTGTCTTGCAATATTATCCCGCCATTCAAATAACTGCTTCAAACAATATAATTGCTTAGCACTGAACCTTTTTCTGGATTTCTTGTATAATTCTAAATACTTATCATCAGTGAACAGTGGTTTTTGATATTTCTAAAATTGAGAAAATCAATTAACACTCAAATGAAATTTATGAAACATTTTTGAAAATGCTATACTTGAAATGAATTAAATATACATAGAAGAAAACAAATGAAACATATATATAATAAATAAAATAACTAAAAGAAAATAAAAAAAATTATATTGCATTCTGAAAAAGAATTTCGGGGATTTCAAGCAGCAGTTCTTAAAGTTTCGATCGCCTCCTTTATGTTTCAGACTGACATCATATACCCCAGAGATTTTGGACACCCCCCCCTCCTTGACATAATATTCTTGATCGAAATGCATGTTTCAGGGGAGTTTTTTCCATTAAGGGCAATTTAGTGATCTAGTTTAGGATAGCACATCTTTAAATTTTTCCACGAGGTCTTTCAGTTCGTAAAAGAAGAAAATCTTAACATTATATGAGAAACTCAGTAGATCCCCTGCAAAGATGTTGTGGACCTCCAGGGGTCCACAGACACTAGTTTAAGAACTGCTGACTGATAGCTTTTGTTTTTTAATTAATTTCTTGAGTAAATTTTCAAGAAAAATAATACAGATTACAACATAAAATTTTATACATCACATAATACATGACCAAGCCTAAGAGAGATTAAAAGATTTAAAATTATACATAAAAATATTATATACAAATTATGTTATAAGTCTTAGTACAATACATAATTAGCATCATTATATTAATAAATCAGATGAAGAATTAAAATGGAATATTTTGTGCCAAAAATTAAATAAAAAAGAAATATCCTCATAAGCAACAATTTTTTTGGAGGGGGGGGGGACCAACTAAATTATTACTATATTAAATGCTTTTATTTCTTTGTACATTTCCAATAATTTTGAAAAAAATTTATCTAAGAAAAATTTTATTTCATTTTGATTTTAGTTAAATATACAATCATACCTATTTATTTAGACTAAAAATCAATACAAATTCATCTTTTTAAAACAAATTAAAACAGTTATAAAATCATATATACAAACCTTAGCACATATGACTTTACTTCTATCAAAAGTGGAATACAACAAATTTTTCATTTCATTGCCAGCTGTTACTAAATCATTTTTCATGCAATCATACACATATAATAAATAGTGTGTATCTTCTCTGGCATATTTAATCATTTCTTCAGGTAAAGGCCTATGAAAAAGATATAAAAAAAATCAATTCATCATTGACTATGCAAATACAGATGTAGCAAAAATAATTACGCAATACGAAACTCACCTAATTCTCCAATCAGCTAACTGAAATCGCTTATCCACATCCAGTTTGCAGTAGTGCTTTAATAAATAAGCAAGAGATAAATGTGCAAAATGAAGTACTCTAGCACCTTGGCCAGTATCAAATAAATTCACAAGATATACACCAAAATCTCTTTGTAACCAAAGCACATCCATGTCAGCCCCATGCAGTACCTATAAAAATTAAAATACATAATGATTCAATTCCTGTATAAGAATATTTAAATGATATATACATGTTTATATTGTTAAAAAAGTTTGGTAAATATATAAACTAGACCATAATAAACAAAAAATATTAATATGTCATACACATATAATCTACAGCATCAGTATGTACATAAATTTTGTAGGTAGAGGGGGGGGGGCGAGGAGTTAGAATCGATGCATCGTTGAAGCATGTTTTTATATTTTTCCACTTTCTCAAAACAGCCCAATTATTTCCCAAGATATAAGGACTTAGGAGATAAGACTTTTTATGTTAAATTTCATTTCAATTAAAAATATAATTTAATTCTAAATTCTTAAGATAGTTCCTTTCTTTTTCATAGTTATATTAATTATTTTAAAATGAATTATCTTGAGCTAGTGAAGTAAAATAGTGATATATTAATGGAATATCTGTAAATACTTATTAATAAAAATTATTATCAAGTACTTATTATTATTGTTTTGTTTCATGGCATAATGTTAAAGCAAAATTTACTAATAGCAAATATTCAACTGAACACATTTTAAAAAAATTCTTCCAAAAAAACCAACAACTATTCTCTTATAACTAATTTACTCCAACTATAAAATGTGCCAATCCCAATTCTTACAAATAATTTGAAAATTTGAAAGAATCAATTAAAAATTCAAACAAATTTTGCTTTGGAATCCAAAACACTCAAAGAACGGCAAACAAGTGTGAATTACAATCCTATTTCACATCTATAGAGATTTTGGGCAGTTTGATTAATAGCAATGATGGAAAGGTAAAAGTGGATCCATGAGACAAAAATGAGGTATGTAACATCAGCTAGTTTTAATATTTAAATTATCCTGGAATTCAATTATTTGCAACCTAAAGAGGATTCTACAACTATGTTCAAATTGAGAGATATTGTGTGCACTGCAATTAATAAAATTAACTCATAATTTTTTGAGAAATAAAAGAATGAAATAATTTTCCCCATCTAATGTTGTTGCAACTCAAATTGCATATTAATGTTCATTGCATCAATCATGTGTTTATTTTAGTATGATTTAAAACTTATATTGAATATTTATATAGATCAGAGGTTTCCAAACTTTTTGTCTCATAGAACCCTTGCCATGTTTTTCAGTTTTGGATAGACCCTGTTTACCTAATATTGAATTTTTGCAAATTTATTGACTTAAATGCCTTTTTGACAGTTGGTATAAAGTTACTTACTTTAAAAGATTTAAATTTTTAAACTCAGTGAAGTATAGCTTTTGCAACTAAGAAAAACATGCTAATTAAAATTAAAATGAAATGTATATATAAAATAATTGATCAATTTTCAAATGCTTTTCGTGAGAGGGGTGAATTGGGTTTCTTCAATAACAAATTTTCAACATTTGGCATCAATCTGGTAAGGTAATCCTAAATCTCCTCGGTTAGTAATGACCAGGACCCCCCCCCCTTCTTTTTTAATTTTGGAGATTGGAACCCATGCTGGAATTTCTTCTCACTAAGAAAAGCAATAAAAATCTTCCTCACAATTCTCCAGAATTCGGGATTTTAAATAACAAGTATGTCTTTTTAAAGCCAAAATTACTGACTCCATTTCTAAACTTTACTTTAAGATCTCCTTTAGGAATATTCCAATCAGTTCCTCTTGTAATATGACACTTGTTCTTCTTTTCAATGTGACCATATGAATTCACTGTCTTCTTTGGTATTACCATAGTCAAACAATCTCAAACCAAATGTCAAAATCTGAATAAAAGGCATTTAAATGTCGAACATAGATTAAAACCTCATTTTCCCAGCAGATTGTCCGTGGTCAATTGAGAAACTGGGAAAATTCGAGACGTCTAGTATTATATTCCTTTAGCTTAATTCTGGCCCCTGAAATAATGGTTCTTGTTTTAATAAAATTTATGCAGTTTCCTTGTAACTGTAAATTAACCTAATTATATATATTTAGTAAATAAATCTGCTAAATAAGTAAAATTTGGTTTCCATTTGATAATTTTTTTAAAAATTAAAGTCATGATCTGGTTTAATGAGAGCTACTATTGTAGACCCCTAAATTTGTTTTCGCTGACGTTGATTGCGTATAGGTCGTCATAAACCCTTGGGGTCAATATAAATCATTTTGTGAACCACTGCTATAGATTGACATTTTAACAAAAACTAATAAACAACCATTAATTCAGTGCCTACTTGTTACTTAATTTTAAAATATAATTTTTTTTCACATATTTTCTTTAAAATGTAATTTTTTAATCACAAATGCCTACTTGTGATTAGAAAGCCTACTACTTCTTCAGTGGCTACTTGTTACTTGATTTTCTATGAAAATATGATACAATAAATATGCAGGCACATATTTCTGTAAACTGGTCTCTTTTGGTAATTTTGTGTTGCAATATTTACTATAATGGCACAATTCCATTAAATAGTGATAATCAAGCACAACAATAATCCAAGTAATTTACCAGTTGATCCACTGTTTTTTTAAGCATACAAAACAAACACAGCCTGCCTAAAAAGGATCTCCTTTTTATCAGTATAATTGCTTAAATGATTAATAAAGTTAAAAAAGATGGCACATTGACATAAACCACTTGATTTGTATCACTTCTAACAAGAATTTAACTATGTAACAATGCACATACATAAATCATACATTAAGTAAGCCTTCATAATGTTTATTCAAATAAAAAATAACTTAAATAAAAATTAAATAATGGGTTATAACAAAAATAAAATAATAATGATACCTTTACTATTTTAGGATCAGTGAAAACTTCGTTTAAGACATGCATCTCACTTCTTAGTTCCAAAGCATCAATGATATAATCTTTTGTCCTAGAAGATATTTGCATCAAGCAAGTAAGTCCTTGAAAACTTCGATAAGAATGATGCTGAAAAAAGAAAATAAATTTTAAAGTTTTAGATTATTAAAAAAATACCAATACTGAATGTCAAAAACATGTTAAAAAATTACATACTTCCAAATCAACAGCAATTTCCTTTTCTTTACTGAGCTCATCACACATCTTCTTTAGTTGTCCTTCTGTTTTTATAAATTCAAGAGGTGTATCTTCGAGAGGTTTGGGAAACTGAAATTTTTTTAAATATAGGCTTTAATAAAGTACATCAAAATTCTTCAACAATTCAACAGTAAAGGCAATTTGTTCAATGACAAGATAGTTAAGAACAAACTTTTTTTACTAATTTGGTAGAAGAAAACTAACAATTGTTCATATATATTATAAAAAGAGGGATTTTTTTAAATAAAATATTTTATTGCATTAATTAAACAAAGAAAATTTTTAAATTTTAGTATAAAAAGCAGAATTTTTAGAGTAAAAGTACATATTTGCAATATACATAAAGCCACTTTTTATTATAATTATGTTATAAGATTTTTGCAAAACCATGAGAATAATGAAGTTTTATAAAAACTGATATTTTAAAAATTGAAGATTCCTTACCACAGGCTCAACTTCTTGTAAATGTTCTTCTGAGGGTTCAAATTTTTCAATTTCCCATTCATATGGATGACAAAATCTTAAACAAATATTTAGTCAATTAAAATAGTTGAATAGTTTTTTTAAAGCAGAAACTTAACATATAAAGTATAATGATAAATCAGAATTTTTTTTCTTACTCTTCTCTATCCTGCTCATATATTATAGCCAGAGGTTTAATTGAATGCGGTTTTTCTTTAATGATTGGAACAAATGTTGAGTTGGAGTTGTCAATTTTATTCTTAAATGACAACTGGGGCCGAGAGACATTTTTTGCAGTTAAAAGCTTGTAATTCTGAGGACTGCTTGAACTGAATTGCTAAAATAAAAATAATGCTATTACATTCAAGGTTAAGCAAGTAATTTTTATACATACAATTATTATGAATACACTATCATAATTATATAAGTATTTTAAAATGTAGTTTATACTGTATATATTAGCAAAAATAGAAACCTAATTCACAATTAGGTTTTTACTCAAAAAAATCTACATAACAGGTGAAAAGTAATCCATTACAGAGAATAATTACAATAACAATTTAATCTCACATATTAATATATGTTCACAGTGCCCCAACAACAAAATCAATTGTTCTAAGAGTAATTCAGAAATAAATATTTTACAATAAAGAGATTTATCTACTTTTCATCAGTTTTAGTATTCTAACCACCGAGCCAAATCGCACTGTAACCTGCATGGGGCTCAAAGCTAAAGACAGGCGTACACCTAGCCATGATGAATTTCATGGGCCTCGATCTGACACCATAAGACAGGTGACATTAGAAACAACAGCAACAGTATTTTAAGCATAGCAAATTATTGTCCAGAGTTCATTTCAAACAAAATAATAAAAATAACAAGAATGCAAAAGTTTATTTGAATAATTACTAATTAACAACAATTAGTAATAATTATGATAATAAAATAAATCAGAAAATTAGAAATTTCATTATAATTCTTTTCAATCAAATAATCTATAGCAGCACCATTAACTTTACAAGAAGATTACAATGATAACCATACTTAAAAATCCATCAAACTTATCACAAATTATTCACACAATACAGTATGTGATAAATTAACAATTAAATAACTTTAATATTATGAGAATGCCCCAATTTGAAAATTAAAGAACTTAAAGTTTTTTACAATTATCAAGCAAGATACAAGTGTTTAATTAAAAAGTTAAGTCTCAAGAAAGAAAGAGATACATAAAATATTTTCCTAAAAATGTAAATCGGTAAATATTAATTTTTGCCTCATTTTTATTTTTTGAAAAACATTTTAGATACTTGAGTTATACCTATACCCCCAAAAATTATTAAGAGTAACAGTAATAAAAAATCAATATCTTAACACCTGCAAAGTTTAAAATAGAATTCATTTTTGATATTAATAAAGCCTAACATTTGTGTCAAAAAACAAAATTAATATCAAAATGAAAAGCTGGACTGGAAAAAATTTTTTTTAGAAAAATTCTACCATATTATATACAGTGGTACCTCGACATATGAGTGCCCTAACATACGAGTTTTTCGAGATACGAGCCGGCGAGCGAGTGATTTTTTGCTTTGAGTTACGAGCGAAATTTGAGATACGAGTTCGGTTTAGCAGGTCGGCCGGTAGTAGCATGCGACCGCGCACCACGCGGTCGCGCCCATCACTGTCAGTGAATCAGTTAGCAGAGTACTTTCGCTGTGATAAGTTGTGTGTTCGCGTTTTGTGTTGTGTTTACATTTACAATTACAGTTGTAGTTCATTTATTTTTATAACCATGGATCGGAAGAAAGTTTGTGAAAAGTCAAGTGTTAAGAAAAAGATGATGAGTATTGAATTAAAATGTGAAATTATAGAAAAACATGAGCAAGGTGTTCAAGTTGTTGACTTGTCGAGGCAGTATGGGCGTAGTACGTCCATGATATGTACTGTGCTTAAACAGAGGGAGTCGATAAAGAGTGTAACGCCGGCTAAGGGCCTGACGATAATTTCCAAACTGCGAACCTCCCTTCATGAAAATATGGAGAAACTGCTGATGGTGTGGGTGACAGAGACGCAGCTCCAAGGAGATACCTTGACGCAGACCATCATTTGCGAGAAGGCAAGAGCGATCTATGGAGATTTGCTGAAGCAAACCCTGCAGACTTCCATCAATGAGGCATCGGAAGAGTCATTTAAAGCCAGCCAGGGCTGGTATGAGAATTTCAAAAAGAGGACTGGTATTCACTCCGTTGTCAGGCATGGTGAGGCAACAAGCTCAGATATGAAGGCAGCTGAGGATTACATTAAAACGTTTTCCGATCTAATAAAAGCCCAAGGATATATCTCTCAGCAAGTCTTCAACTGTGATGAGACAGGGCTGTTCTGGAAAAAGATGCCGAATAGAACATATATAACGGCAGAGGAGAAGATGATGCCAGGCCACAAATCTATGAAGGACAGATTGACTCTAGCACTGTGCACCAATGCGAGTGGCGACTGCAAGATCAAGCCTCTGCTCGTATACCATTCGGAAAACCCCAGAGCATTTAAATCACATAAGATTTTGAAAGAAAAACTGCAAGTTATGTGGAGGTCGAACCCGAAGGCATGGGTCACCAGGAAGTTCTTTGTGGAGTGGGTAAACCTGGTTTTCGGCCCTTCTGTTAAGAAATATCTACAGGGAAAAAAACCTACCCGTGCAAGCCCTTCTCATCCTTGACAATGCTCCTGCTCATCCACCAAACCTCGAAGATGACATCCTCGAGGAGTTCAAATTTATAAAGGTTCACTACCTACCACCCAACACCATTCCTATCCTGCAGCCCATGGATCAGCAGGTGATTTCTAATTTTAAGAAGCTATACACCAAGCATCTGTTTCGGCGCTGCTTTGAAATGACGGAGACCACAAACCTCAACCTTTGAGAGTTCTGGAAAGACCACTTTAATATCGCGATTTGCCTAAAAATTATCGATCAGGCCTGGCTGGGTGTTACAACGAGGACCTTGACCTCTGCATTGAAAAAGCTGTGGCCTGAAGCTGTAGCTGAAAGGATCTACAAAGAATTGGAACCCGGTATGTCAGTAGAGGAGGAGATTGTGTCTCTGGGGAAATCCATGGGTCTAGAGGTGGAAGAGAGACATGAACGAGCTCGTCGAGGAGCACACTCAGGAACTGACGACTGAGGAGATACAAGAGTTACAGTCACAGCAGCATACGGAGGTTATGCAAGAAATTGGTTTCGAGGAGTCAGAGGAGGAGGTTATTTCTACAAGTGAGATAAAGGAGATCTTAGGAATGTGGGAGAGAGTTTCACAGTTCGTGGAAAAGAAACACCCAGAAAAAGTTGCAACAGGTCGTGCATCTGATCTTTTTAATGACACTTGCCTAACTCATTTCTGGAACATTCTGAGAGGGAGGAAGAAACAAACCTCCTTGGACATGTTTTTTTCTAAACGGCCTACAGGTGAAAGCGAGAAAAATGTAGTGAAAAAGGAAAAGACCAGTGAAGATATCTAATTTATTTCTTTACATTCTCTTTTTTGTTTTTGTACAATAAATATTTGTCCATTTATAAATACGTTTTTATTATTCAAAACCAAGTAAAAAAATAACTGGGGTGACATTTTGGGGGTTGGAAAGGATTAATGGTAGTTCAATTGTTTTGTATGGGGAAATTTGCTTCGAGATACGAGTAATTCAAGATACGAGCAAGGTTGCGGAACGAATTAAACTCGTATGTCGAGGTACCACTGTATTTTAAAAGTTACACAGGATATATAAAAGAATATTTATAATCCTTGTAAATATTTGTAAAGAATAATTATATGAAAGCATAAAACTTAATGTAACTTCTGACTGTTCTCAGGAGTGACTGTTAATGCAAAAATCAACAGCCCACACAAGATTTGAGTATGATTCACCATTTAGACAAAAATTCAACATGGTTTAGTTCAAGGATTCGCAAACGATGGCTCAGAGGCCACATGTGGCTCTTCAGGCTTCTACCACTATGTATTATTAAAAAAATAATCATGTTGAATTAAAAAAGTATTTATATTTATATTTAAAAACATTTCGCTGGCTTACAGTAGATACCTCCATATTAAATTGTTTTCCAATAACAAAATTTAATGAAAATCAAAGGAAATGTTAGAATTAGTTCTTAAGTAGTAAAAATTCAAAACATTCTTCAAAGTGATTTCCAGTACTGTTTACTTATTTGTTCACGTAACATGGGAGCAGCCATGAATGGACAAGAGATGCACTTAAATCCTCAGCAGAAGTGACAGAAGCACAATCCATATTTTATGACATTTAAAAGAATGCGTAAATGACTTTTATATGCAAGAACAATCAAAGTCCATTTCAAGTATTAGTGTAAACACGAAATTCCAGAATAAAGCACTATGGTATAATTGGTACAGAATTTTTTTTAATGAAGCTTGGAAGTTTAATTCCCAATATTATGATATTTTTACAACGGTTGTTCTTACATTCAGCTACAGAATATCATCAATAACTTTTTGGTGACAAGCTGTTGACCCCGGCAGGGGATCAATCGACCTACCGGTCTGTAGCTACGCTGTGCATGCCCTAGATGACTGAGATGAAAGGAATCCCTATTTGGGCCAGTCATTAAGGGCTTTTATTCCTGTTCTTTGTTGTTAGTGACTTGCAGAAGGAGGCCCTGCTGCCCACCACCTTCCTAGAGAAGAAAGTTCCCCCCCCCTTTCTGAATGATTTTCCAGCCAATTACTGCAATTGTTAAACATCTCCAGTAGGCTTGAATGTGCACTGAACTTGTAGAAGGAGGTACTGCTGCAAATTCTTAATTTTTTGAAGGAATATGAAGTGTTACTTTGTGTAATTTTTTTAATATAAAAAACATTAATTCGAGCATGATAGTCTTGATTGTCACTGCTACCAGAACTCACTCCCCCCCCCCTTCTTGCACATGTGAATGCATATAAATGGCTCTTTGACATTTTAGTTATCTTGTTTCACTTACTATTTGGCTGTCCTATCTCAAAAGTTTGACAACTTCTGTTGTATTTTAATGCAAACTTTACAACTAATCTATTCTTAGATATGAGCATTAAAGGGCTAAGAGTTTTCATAAATAGTACATACAAGCTTGCACATTTTGGGATAATACAAATATATAATTTGGAACATTATATCTGTGCAATGCACTTTTTAAAAATATATTGAAATTAGAGGAAAATTTGAAGAAATGTTTGAGAATTCACTAAAAATAAAATAATGATCAACTGACTTTAAAAAAAAAACTCACTTTTTTATTCCAGCTTGTATTTATACTACTTGGTGGTCTTACAGCTACAATAAGTTCTTCTTCAGACTTTTTAATACCTGAAGCTTCATCCAAATAATTGCTCTAAATGAAAAAAAATTGAACATTAATTAATATTTAATTTTTATAAGTAATACTTGTTAATATTTCATGAAATGTGTGATTACAGTACTACTGTCATGATCTCAGTTTTTAAAATTTTACTTCAATCTAACAAAGCTGACTGAAACTTAAAGTGTACATTCAAAGAGGGGGAGGGGGATCCTAATAAGAATAAAAATTTGTGGAATTATCACATTTATATCCAGCTATTTAACTGTCTATCTTTAAAATAGTTTATACATTATACAATAGTTCATACATGCTAATTTTTACAATAACAGGCAATTAAAAATCCATTAACAATAAAATATTTTATATTGAAACAGAAATAAGTAATATAGTAAACTGTACTGTTTTTAAGATAATGAAGATATGTTTTTCAATTTAAAATGTGTTGATCACATTCATTAAGGTGAAAACAGGCTTATATTTCAAAAATTAAATAATTACTGATTAACTATAAATTTCCAGTCATTCCTATGCATTTTAATGATGTTGGTTGCTTGCTGAGTGCTTTTGCTATTTGTCATTACAGCAAGATTCATATATACCATAAGTAACATTTTTTAATTGTAAAATATTAAGCAATACATTAAAAATACAATTTTAATGGATTTAAAAAAACACTACACTTATTTTAAAATTAATTATATCCTTTACCAAAACAAAGAGAAATATGGGGTTCAAATTCATTTTTAAAGTATTATGAATTTTATTTTGAAAAATAAGAGTTAAATTTTCTTATACAAAAAGTTGCATTAAATAAAAATTACATGTAGTAGGACCCTGATTTACCCAACATTTATTTAACGAATTTTGTGATTTAACATAGAAATTTTTCTTTCTCTTCAATTAAAATGAAGGCAAAACTCTTTTATTTAATGAATAATAAATCTTGAATTAACAAATTATTTCAATGGCTGAAATTTTTATTATTATTTTGGATTAGAAAAAATGTTTTTCTTTTCAAATGGCTATCATTTTGTCCAGAACAGAAAGACTATTATTGCAAGCATCAAATTTTGACACAAATTGGTGCAGCTTGTTACTACTTTACAGGTGTCGATGAGTAATTAGTGTAACCATTCACATGAATTTTGAATAGGACAGGATCTTGTTCCACAAAGAAGGGGATATTATAAAAGACTTTACCATTTGTGCAGAAAATTTTGTTTTCGCAAATTTGTGAAGTATGGTTGATTTTTGGTCATGACAAGCTGCCATGTGTAGTGATTCTGATAATGAAACTCCTATCAAAACTGTAACATTTTCTAATGTGTTGCATTGTTTGGAAACTGTAGAAACATACCACATTAACAGGAAGTAAATGATGCAGATTTTCAAACATCTATAAGCCAGTATTTTAAAACTTCCCATTAACTGGAGCATAATAATTTGCTAATAACTTTTTTAGTTGCTGAATAAAAAGTGTGTATTTTCTGACCATGGATGTTTTTTGCAGAGTTGCTTATTATAGAATTTCTAAAAGGTAAATACAAAAAAATTGTATTTTTTTTTAACCCCAATATTGCAAATAACCCCGAATTAACAAAATGCTCAGTCCCAATTAATTCATTAAATTGGGATCCTACTGTATTTATTTCAATTTATATTTTTGTTAAATTCCAGTTAAAACGTCTAAAAAGTTAGAGTAAAGGTTCAGTCTGAAATGAAAGTTTATTCAGCATAAAAACAAAAGCATGAAATATGCCAAATAATTTTCTTCAACTATTTAAAGTGAGAAAA